>CAUYSK010002010.1:0-14878 GCA_963575035.1 Avahi laniger
GTGATCACATGGCAGAAATACTCTCCAGGGATTAGGGGGATGGGGGGCGAATCTACAACTAAAGGACACGGGGAGCACTAAAGGGAGGGAAGGGCATGCCTTTAACCTGCATTTGGGTGAGGCAAAGACATAAAGTGTAACTATAATGTTTGTACCCTCACTATACCCTGAAATTTAAAAAAAATGTATATATATTGTAATAAAATTTGATTGTGCATAAAAAAAAAAAAAGAAATGGAACAAAATGAATCATCACAGATACTGCAATCTCTGCCATCACTGGAGCTTGGTTAGTAGACTGTCAGTGTCTTCAGTACGATCCTGAGTTTTCTAATAAAGCCAGTTCCAGCCAGAGAGGTGGATCATGCTTGAAGGCATGCCTCCCAATGCTGCCTTTTGTTTTTGCCTTGGTTCTAGATTTGGTACCAATAGTCATGTAATTTTTATTTTGATACGGTATAATGAAAAAGCCACAGAGATACGTTGCCTGGAAAATCTATTCAATTTTTCTACTTTCTGAATGTTTGTCTTGTAAATGTATTGTTACTGAAATATTCTCCACCAATGGAATGTCCATTCACCACTGATAAGTAGAATGCTTTGTTTTCTAGGGTGGGAAATGTCTCACATATTGGAAATAGTCTATGTCTTGTAATACTTCACAGGCAAACAAACACTGAGATACTATTATTAAAAATGTGTACGTGTGTGTGTGTGTGTGTGCGCGTGTGTGTGTGTGTGTAAATGTCTATGACATGGGATCTAAAATCAAAGTAATCTTTTGTCCCTTTTATTTTAACATATATTTTTACTCTTTTCATTTTTTTCTGTAGTAACGGCAAATATCATCGTGCAGAAATTTCACTTCTTCGGTTTCGAGCTCATAGGTCACATTGCTTTTTCCCTGGAATCTCTACCTGCCTCAGTAACCAAGGCAACAAATCCCTGGTTAATGACTCACTAGAAATTCACTGTGGAGGTGGCTTATTAGTTTTTTTCCTCAAGAACTGGGATAAAAAGCTTGCTCCTGATTTTTTTTCATCTATTTCTCCTTTCTTTCTTACTTGTGATCCAGACAATCTAAAGTAAATTTAATTAAAATCAATAGACAAAAATATTCAGCACTTTAAAATATTATTTTGAGAATCACAATGTATGCATATATAAATATGAAATATTAATAAGTGAAAGAATATTTCACGACTTTCTTTCAGTTTGCATGTAGATGAAAAATAAAAATAATTCTAAAATGGTGATTTTAGGTTTAAGCAGTATCCTTGTCCTTTGAAGAATTATTTGGAGAAGGGACCAAGCATGCCTTAAGGGAAAGAAGGGAGGTCAAGTAAAAATTTAACAGAAGTCTGAATGGGAAAAATTCAACTTTATGAAAAGGAGTAAATGTACAAAGAAATTGACAAAGAGCAAATAAACAAAAACAAAAAAATCTTTGGCATTGCTTAAAAATATTCCATAGTATGCAAAGATATAGTTTTAAAGATGAATAAATCCAGTTACATTTCTGGGAAAAAATCTTTTTTCTCTACTAAAATATTTAAAGGGAAGTAAGAGGGAGAGGAAATGATAGAATGACATTTGACATACTTCTCAAATGTTTACAAGAGAGAAAAAGGCAGTAACACTGGTGAACATGGTTACCTGGCTTAAAAGTGCTAAAAGGAATGGACCTCTTAAGAAAGGTGTCTAGGAGCAGGGAGACATTAACCACAGACTTGTAACACGTTCCCCTGCCATGGGAGCTTCTAGTGCCGTGTTAAAAAGGGTAAAAATATCTAAAATCATGAGTCGAGAACTGGTAACTCAAGGAAGCATTTTAGAATTCCTATTAAGAATTGGAGACAATTAATAAAAAATATTAGTCTTTATAAATTAATAGAAGGTATTTATCTATGGCATTATAGTTGTTCATAATGTCAAAAAACAGATAGTGAAAAATCGCATGATATTGTTATATTGAGAGCTTGAGAGGTGCAGTCTAAAGACAGTGGGAGTCTAGCTGCTCTATTAGTATATCTGTAATTTTTATGTTACATAAATTTGAAAATTCTTTCTGGAAGAACAAATAAGGATTTTGTTTGATAGTCCTGTAGAATGTGTTTGCCACTAGGCAACACCGTGAAAGCATATTACAGAAACCTCAGAGGACGACTACTATTCTGACCAAATTATCCGTTAGGAAAACTAAGAACAAAGCACCTGAAAGTCAAAAGTGGATGAGATACTACATGTGGCTACAGATTGGTTTTGTCCCTCCTTGTTCATGTTCCTCTTATCACTGCTTTGCCTGGAGGCCACTCTGCCACTCTTGGCAATATTTGGTATCATCTGAGAACCACTGCAGGTATAGGTTATGCTCTGTTTCTTTCAGACTTCTCTAACGCAAACTGACATTCTCCACTGAGCCATTGTAATTAATCATGAAGCAGAATTAAAATGGGACAAGCATGTGGAAATGTGGAAAGATTGAGAGATAAAGTGCTGAGTACATGGAAACTCTTTATTTTTTATGGCTAATGTCCAATAATTAGAGTTCTAATTAGTGATTTAACTAGTTGTTTCATTATAAAAAACCCATTATAAAAAATGTGTACTGAACTTGAGTCTGGATTGCAAAATGGAAGGTATGTGGAATATAGGATCACCTGTGATAGTCAAACTGAGCATTAACTCATCATCACAATAACATTAATAAAAGAGAATTATTTCACTTAAAACATTGTTATGGTCCTTAGAAGGCCAAAAAGGATCATGAGAAATAAATGTGTTGTTTGCAGTCTATCATAGAAGGTGGTTGAAAGAAATACTTCCATTAATAATAAGAATAATTATAGATTTCTAAACTGTAGGAAAGGGTATAATGTACTGTCAAAATAAGGTAGGTCTAAATATTAATTTCAGAGAAGAAAACAGTATGTGAAATCCAATATAAATTTTAGAAGAGCAAAAACTTACTTGGGATCATTGTTGATTTATATAAATAAACACAACTTTGTAAGTCATCATTTTCTTTTAATTGAATGATAATGGAATGAAGAATAGTTTCCAATTGGAATTAGAAAGATTTTCTCAGATTTTATGAAGAAATAGGAAGTAATGCTTTAATATAATACAAAGTTCTCAAAAAAATGTGGTGAATTCTCTTTAAGAAAGAATTGGATATTTCATACTTATTGAGTTTTTATAGCTTATAAATGTAAAGTTTTCTAAACTTAAAAATATATTACAGGAAGTCTTTTACATTTTCTTTCTGTCTAAAATGCTGTAATACTAGGGTTTAATTTTTATTCTTGGATTGTGCAAAGAAGCTGTTGACCTTGATTACCAACCCACAGAAATTTTATGTAATTTGCAAAATAGAATAATGATTGTCATTCAAATCACAATGTTGAGATTCTTCTATCTAATCACAGTATTTTCAGAGAAAAAGGAATATTTAGCAATTGGAGATTCAACATTCTAAATGTGACCTTCAATGAGATGGAGTTCACTCAGCTTCAGTGCACAGAGTCTTTCACTTGCTAGGTTTAGGTAGATCTGAAAAAATAAAAAGAGAAATATAATTATGAAATAACTGAGAATAGATTTCTTCATTATTAATACACAAAGCTCTTAAAATCATACAATTACAAAAGCCATGAAGAAATGTCTATTCCATATTAAACAGGTTTATCTATACAAGCACAAATGAGGAAATAATTCTTTGTGATACTCTTTAATTTAATTAACTATGAACCTCTCTGACTCCAAGTCTAGTATTTTGGATTTCTATTGATTCTGTGCCAAACTGTGCAAACCATGTGTAAGAATAATGAATGTTTTTTGTTATATGGTGTTGAAAGCAGCCGTTGCAAAACCCACAAAATGTGCTCTTATTTCTCTGGGAGTTCTCTTTCAATTAAGATTTTAAAAAAAGAAAAGATAAAACTTTCTACAAAGGCTTTCACTGATTGAAAAGATGTTTGAGGATTGAGGATGAAGATAGTTGACAAAGCAACTGGCATAGATACAGGTTACTCATTGAGAAATGAGGAGAGTTGTATCAAATCTCAGCCCTACATTGTGGTCTTAACCTTTCACTGTCTGAGTTGGGGATTATCATGCAGATGTTGGAGTGAAGGTGATTTAGCTGTGACATTTACTACTCCACCGATCACCAGAGTTTATTCAGAAGACATGACTGATGTGGCAGCTGTTGCCATTTTACTCTGTGTAGGTATCTCAGGATAGGTTTGCTAGCAAAAGGAATATATAAACTCAAACAGCCAAAGCGATCTTAAGCAAAAGGAATAAATCAGGAGGTAACACATTACCAGACTTCAAACTATACTACAAGGCTATAGTAACCATAACAGTCTGGTATTGGCATAAAAATAGAGACATAGACCAATGGAACAGAACAGAAACTCAGGTATAAAACCATCCACATACAGCCAACTGATCTTTGACAAAGCAGTCAACAACATACACTGAGGAAAAGAATCCCTGTTTGATAAATAGTGCTGGGAAAATTGGATAGCCACATGCAGAAGGTTGAAACAGGATCCATATCTCTCACCATTCATAAAAATTAATTAAAGGATAAAGGACTTAAATGTAAGGCCTGAAACCTTATGAATTCTAGAAGAAAATGTTGGAAAAACTCTTCCAGATATCGGCATAGGCAAAGAATTTATGAAGAAGACCCCAATGACAATCACAGCAACAACAAAAATAAATAAATGGAACTTGATCAAATTAAAATGTTTGTGCACAGCAAAGGAAATAATCAACAGAACAAATAGACAACCCACAGAATAAGAGAAAATATTCTCAAGCTATACATCCGATAAAGGGCTAATGTCGAGAATCTACAAAGAACTCAAGCAAATTAGTAAGAAAAAAAACCAAACAACCCCATCAAAAAGTGGCCAAAGACATGAATAGAAACTTTTTAAAAGAAGGTAGACAAATGGCCAATAAACATATGAAAATATGATCAACATCACAATCATCAGGGAAATGAAAATTAAAACCACAATGAAATTTCACCTTCTACCTGTTAGAATGACTTTTATTAAAAAGTCCAAAACAATACATCCTGGTGTGATGCAGAGAGAAAGGAACACTTATACACTGTTGATAGGACTGCAAATTAGTACAATCTCTATGGAAAACTGTATGGAGATTCCTCAAAGAACTAAACATAGACCTATCATGTGATCCAGCAATCACACTACTTGGTGTCTACTCAAAGGAAAAGAAGTCATTTTTATCAAAAAGATCAAAAGAACACCTGCTCTTGAATGTTTATTGCAGCATAATTCACAATTGCAAAGATGTGGCCCATCACTTCATGAGTGGATTAACAAAATGTGGTGTATGTATACCATGGAGTACTACTCAGCCACAAAAAGGAATGAATTAATGTCTTTTGCAGAAATTTGGATGGAACTGGAAACCATTATCCTACGTGAAGTATCTAAAGAATGGAAAAACAGACATCATATGTATTCTCCAATAAGTTGGAACTAACCAATGGGCACATATGAGCACAGAGGAAAGTAAAAGTCACTGGAAGTCGAGCAGGGGAGGGGGGCAAAAACCTACCTAGTGGGTACAATGAACACTATCTGGATGACGGACACAATAATAGCCCTGACTCAAGCATTACAAAAGCTATCTATGTAACATAAACATTTGTATCCCCTTAATATTTTAAAGTTAAAAAAAGTAAAAAAAAATTACTATTCTTTTTCCTGAACCTAAACATCACTTACTACTTCATATTATTATATGTCTAATTTTTAAGTAAGAAATGTATCAGCTCTAGTGATCTAGGCAGTGACATTTTGCTTTTAGAAAAACATCTAATTTTCAAATGGATTGATGGCAGAAGACTTTTATTATTTTCCAATATTTCTGTTAGAAACATTGTCTTGTCAGGAACTTACTGCTCAGCTCTCTTTAGGTTTGGGATAACCTTTTTTCATGGTCTTATCAATTCAACTGATGGATCCCTTCATCAATATTCTCTGTTCATTGGAATGTGTTTAACTATACTTGTTGAGTAATTGATGAGTGTATTTTCTTAGAAAAAAATATATAACATTGCCAATATTTGACCATTTTTGACCTACAAAAATGTTAAATTTGTAGAGTTCAACCTCGAACATGTTAACGATGAATGAGCACCAATCCTGTCTGTGTCTCTGTGCCTTTCCCTCGGCCTCATTCAAAGTCTACAATGTCCCTTAGTACCCTGGTTAGCTTTTCACTTTCCTTTTTCTCAAACGCCTATGTTTAACATGTACCTTACCTTAAATCTGCTATCAATCCCATTTGTTTCCCTAGGTATACACAGCTTAAATGGAATAATTCATTTACAATCTCACAGTAGAAAAATCAAACCTTTACTTGAAAATCATATGAATGTTTTAAAATTAATGTCCCATGTGCATTTGCAAAGCATCTTATTTACTGAATTTACATGCATATTTAACCAATGCTATCTGTCTTAGATTTTACATTCCTTGGGGAAAGATTTTCTTTTATTAATTCAATCTGCATAGTGACTACTACAATTAGCTAAGATATTTACGTGCCTACCGAATACCCAGGAATATCCCAGGGCAGCGTATGTAGAGTCGACAGAGAATACGGGTTCCTAGGAAGGTACAGAAAAGAAGAGAGAGTATTTCTGTTCTGAAAAACTGGATCATATTTCAAGGGGAAGGAATCTCCTGTTGTCCGGTAAACTCACTGGCCACCATCTGGTTCTGTTCATTAAACGAGTGAGCCAAACAGGGAGACCTGCTGGTTGCAGCAAAGGTTGGCACCAGTGGTCTCAGGTGCTTAGCAGGAGGTAAGCAGTCACAGCCCATGTTCCCAGGCACTTGAGGTCAAAGAGGGACATGTTCTGTCAATATGCTCTAGAAGATGCCTGCAGCCATGGGGTCAGACTAATGCCCTTGGAAGTTGCTGGTTTTCTTACAGAGAATCAAAATTTAAAAGAAGTCTGTAAAGGACAGCCTTCACTGTGAGAGGCAGAAGATCAATATGAAGCTTGATCTGATGTGAAGAATTTACGGTGTTCTCCTTTTTACTATTGTAAAATATTTGTGAGAGGGAATTTTACTGGATTTCTTGCTAGGAGAAACAATATATATATAATAATATATATAAATGTGTGTGGTATACTGGAAACAATGACATTTTGAGTTGGATGATGAACTTGAATTCTAGTTTCATTTCTTAGTAACTCTAGGTGTCAATAAATGTCTCTGAACTTTAGCTTTCTTACACCTTTGAAAGGTTGTATTTACTTCACACAGTTAAGTGAAATCAAAGGAGATATTTATGAGAAAGGATTGCGTAGGCAATGAAAGATACAAATGTTAGTCATTTTCATGCAGTCTAGGGAATTGTACTATGGCTTCATAGAAAGTAGACTCAATTATCTGTTATTGTGCTAAAAAGGAGATGGCAATATTTTTCAGTTATATTGTAATTATTGGTGATATGAGAATGAAAATTTAGTTATTGTGGATCTGCTTAATTGGTTGATACTTTGACACTTCACACTTTCCCTAACAACACCCACTGGAAAATTATAGTGATAGGATAAGACATTTTTTATTAGTAATTGGAGCAGCACATGACATTAGTTTGGTTCAAATCAACATTTTTTTTTAGTTTCTAGTGTAGTGTCACAAGTTACATCCTATGTGAGTTACTGTTTTGAATTGAGACATTGCATATATCAAATTTTATTATTAAAATTCAAATAATGCAACGTTAAGAGGAATAACAAAATAACCTGTGATCCATAGATAATCAACAATTTATGGAAAAGAAATAAGATTCAGGATGGTGCCATCCTTATAAGTTAGAAGCATGTTTACCATCCTATGTAGTGTTTATTAATCTAAACCCTCATATCAAGTTTTGGACTCATTAAAATAGAATGATAATTTGATATTATTCTGTTATAATATGATCACTTTGGTTGCCAAAAAATGATACAAAATAACTTAATATAATTTTATCTTAAGAGGTACCAGAGAAAAATGGATCAATAATAGCAACATCTTAGAAGAGATTTTACTAATTATAAAGAAAGAAAGTTTCATTAAAGTTTCTTCAACCCAAAGGTCTAATTCATAAACATTCTGTTGTACTTTTCTCATATATTCTCTTAAAGTAATAAAATTTTATAAGATCAGAAAGCCTCAGAGCAATAATAATTAAGAATCTGAGGATGTCAGGAAAACAACCAAAATTAAATTTGGTATGATATTGACTGAACACGATAAACCAAATTTTTATCAACAAATGCAATAGAATATTATAAGAGAAGTTTCACTTAAAACTTCCTTATCTACAAATCTTCTGTTAGCCTTACCTACTTTCTCTCTCTCTGGCAAAAACACTTAAAAAATTACCCACACTTGTTTCAATCATTCTCTTCCCTTTCTCTCCAACCCACTGTAGTCTGGTTACTGGTCCCATTACACTTACATTTATTGAATCATTAATATTTGCTGGGCACTGTGCTAAGCAGATTATGTATGTTATCATTCATGCCTTAGAGCAATCTATACTGAAATTGCTCCAGAAAAGGTCACTTTATTAGTCAGGACTGTTGGGTTATTAATGAGGGAAATGAACTCAAACTGCCTTAAGCAAAGAGAATGTATTAGGTCATACAACTGAAAAGTGCAGGATTTATGCTGGTTTCAGGCAGGTCAGGAACTTCCTTTTTTCTCTCTCCTGAAGATGCTCTTTGTGTGTTGTCTTCATTTTCAAGCAAGAACTCTCCACTCAGTAGCAAAGATGATATTAGATCTAAACTTACGTTCTACCAATTTACCAACCTCAGTGGAGAGTGCCTAGATTCCAGAAGAGTCCAGACCTGACTTTTAGTGGTCAGGCTTGGATTATGTGCCTATGTGACATTGGGCTAAGCAATATTTCTTAAATAAGACACCAAAAAATGTGATCCACAAGAGAAAAAAATTGACAAAAATTGGAACTTTTGCTCTTCATTCTACCTCCCATCCATGCAGCATTTAACACTGATTACAATTCATGCTTTGTTGTGACTTTCTCCTTTTACTTTACCATTTCAATTTAAGAACAGTTTATTGGGGGCTGCCCAACACTGTACCAGATGCTGGATAAACACTAAGTAGCAGAGTGATGTCCCACACCCACCGACACTTGGTATAGTCAGTTTTAAAATTTTAGCCATTCTCATAGGTGTGCAGTGGATTTCATTGTGGTCCTACTTTTTGTTTTCCTAATACTAATGATATTAAGCATCTTTTCATGTGCTTACTTGACATTCATATATGTTCTTTGATAAAGTGTCTGTTCCATTTTTTTGTCCATTTAAAAAAATTGTGTTGTTTGTTTTCTTTCTATTGTATTTTGAGAGTTCTTTATATGTTCTAGATATAACTCTTTTGTCAGGTATGTTATTTTCAGATATATTCTTTTAGGTTTTTTTTTTTTTTTTGTCTTTTCATTTTATTAACAGTGCCTTTCTAAGTTCTATAGTTTTAGGTAGTCCATGTAGGTCTATAAGCCATTTTGAGTTAATTTTTTTTTATATGGTACAATGGATGGATTGAAGTTCTTTTTTCCACCCTTTGGCTATGGATATTCAATTGTTCCAACACCATTTGTTGAAAAGACCATCCTTTCTCCACTGACCTCCTTTAAAACTTCGTAAAAAATATTGAGCATTGTTATGGACAGAATTGTGTCTCCCCAAAATTCATATGTCCCCAAATCTCTTTGAGAAGTGAATATTGACTCGATGGCTTTTGATGATAGATATTTGCTTTTATGAGGGTGAGGCCTAGGTCCTCAAAGTATTCTGGCTCAATTTCTAAGTGTTAACTGTAGCAAAAAGTGTTGAAAGTCTGTATAAATAAAAGAACAAGGTGAGTGACTAAGGGCTGGTTCTAGGAAAGAAAAAAATTAGAAACTCAACCTTCATAGAACTGTCTAGACTTTCAAGTCTGTATTTCAGGATTTATTTTGTATTATTAAAAAGTTTCAGTGGGGCTTGATGTAAGTTCAGGCCAAGATTTCTGCATGTATATTTTATTTTTGTAGTTAGGAAATGAAAAGAGTAATAATGACAAGTGAATGAGGTCTAATAGAAGAGTCGGTGACATTTTGGTAGGGAGTGAATGAAATAGAAATGAGGAAAACTATTCTTCTGTTAATAATATGAAGTACCTTTGTTTTTTTTTTTTTTTGTATCCCAAACCCTCAGTGTTCAGAATAGAAGAGATATTCCATGACCCTGAGTAATTCTCTGATTTTTATCCTTCATACAAGTCTGACCTTGGAAAATTATATTAGAGAATACTTTCTGGTAAAATAAATGTCAAATGTTTCAGTTATAATATCTCCCTCACAAAAGCCATTATTCTCCTTTATTCTGCTGTTGTATTTTTGTTCTTCTTCTCTCATTAGAGTGGATATTTGGAAGCTCCTTTTGCAATTCGTAATAATTATAAATTAATTTAGAATTTCTATTGAGTGCATACTGGTTGGGATATGGATCTTAGGCAACTTTCTGACTCTTGAGTATCGTTTTTCTTTTTTTTTTTTTGAGACAGGATCTCACTCTGTGACCCAGGTTGGAGTGCAGTGGCGGGACCATAGCTCACTATAACCTTGAACTCCTGGGCTCGAGTGATCCTCCTGCTTTATAGCCTCCTGAGTGGCTGGGACTACAGATGTGAGCCGCTGGGCCCGGTCTTGACTTTTGATTCTTTATGAAACAGAGAAAGCAAGTCTCAGCTTAAAATTCAAGTGAATCTCTGAAATGTTTTTCTATTAAGATGTGGGGGGAAAGAGCAGTCATGTTCCTGCTACTTCCTCTCAGAGTTATCACCTAGAACTTTCGTTGCCTCACTGGACCATGAGGAGGATTTTAGGAGGGAAACAGCCGCTTTCCTCCATCATTCTTCTGCATCTCCATCAGTTCAGTGGCAAGGAAGATAATGTTACTTTAGATGTTGCCCACCAATGGCTATACTCTTTTACTGATTATTTAAAAGTTGTATTTGTATGTAACTTATACTCTTTGTAATGTTTCTTAAAGGAAGAAGAAGTTTAGGCTCATATATTTCACAATTGCCTTTATTATGTTATGTTATAGGCATGCCTTGGAGATATTGCAGGTTTGGTTTCAGATCACCACAATAAAGTGAATATCACAATAAAGTGAGTCATATAAATTTTTTTTGATTTCCCAGTGCATATAAAAGTTATTTTTACACTATACTGTAGTCTAAGTGTGTAGTAGCATCAGGTATAAAAAAGTACACACATTAATAAAAAATACTTTATTGTTAAAAATGCTAATGATTAGCATTTTTAGATTATCTGAGCCTTCATCAGATAATCTTTTTGCCAGTGGAGGGTCTTGCCTTGATGTTGATGGCTGCTGACTGATCAGGGTGGTGGTTGCTGAAGTTTGGGATGGTTCTGGCAATTTCTTATAAGACAACAATGAAGTTTGCCACATCAATTAATTCCTCCCTTCATGAAAGATTTGTCTGTGGCATGCCATACTGTTTTACCCATAGATAACATTTTACCCATAGAACTTCTTTCCAATTGGAATCGATCCTCTTAAACCTTGCTACTACTTTATCAACTAAATTTATGTAATATTCTAAATCCTTTGTTGTTGTTTCACTAATGTTTGCAGTGTCTTCACCAGGAGTACATTCCATCTCAAGAAATCACTTTTGTTGCTCATACATAAGAAACAACCCCTCTTCTGTTAAAATTTTATCATGAGATTGTACCAATTCAGTCTCATCTTAAGGCTCCACTTCTAATTCCAGTCTTTTGTTGCAGTTCCTCCACTGAAGTCTTACACTTCTCAAAGTCATCCGTGAAGACTGAAATCAACTTTTTCCAAACTCCTGTTAATGTTGGTATTTTGACCTCCTCCAATGAATTACACATGTTTCTAGTGGCCTCTAGAATGATGAATCCTTTCCAAAAAGTTTTCAATTGGCTGTGCCCAGATTCATCAGAGAAAGCACTATGTGTGGCAGCTGTAGCCTTATGAAATGTATTTCTTAAATAGAAGATTTGAAAGTTGAAATTAATCCTTGACCCATGGGCTGCAGAATGGATGTTGTGTCAGCAGGCACAAAACCAACATTAATCTCCTCGTACATCTCCATCATAGCTCTTAGGTGACTGCGTGCATTGTCAATGCATAGTCATATTTTGAAAGGAATTTTTTTTTTTTGTCTGAGCAGTAGACCTCAACAGTGGGTTGAAATCTTCAGTAAATCATTGTGTAAACAGATGGGCTATTGTCCAGACTTTGTTGTTCTATTTCTAGAGCCCAGGCACAGTAGATTTAGCATAATTCTTAAGGGCCCTAGGATTTTCAGAATGGTAAATGAGCCTTGGCTTCAACTTAAAGGTACCAGCTGCATTAGCCCTTAACAAAAGAGTCAGCCTGTCTATGAAGCTTTGAAGCCAGGTGTTGACTTCTCTTCTCTAGCTATGGAAATCCTACATGGTATCTTCTAAGAAAAGGCTGTTTTATCTACATTGAAAATCTGTAGTTTGGTGTAGCCACCTTTACCTAAGATCTTATTTAGATGTTCTGGATAACTTGGAGCAGTTTCTACATTAGCACTTATTGCTTCATCTTTTATGCTATGGAGAGAGCTTCTTTTCTTAGGCCTCAGGATCCAACCTCTTTTAGCTTCAAACTTTTCTCCTGCAGCTTTCTCACCTCTCTCAGACTTCACAGAATTCAAGAGAATTAGGGCATTGTTTTGGATTAGGGTTTAGTTTAAGGGAAGATTGTGGCTGGTTTGATCTTCTATCTAAACCACTCAAACTTTCTCCATATCAGCAATAAGGCTGTTTTGCTTTCTTATCATTTGTGTGTTCATTGAAGTAGTACTTTTAATTTGCATCAAGAACTTTTCCTTTGCATTTACAATTGGCTAACTGTTTAGCACAAGAGGACAGTTTTTACCCTTTCTCAGCTTTTGACATGCTTTCCTTGCTAAGCTTAATCATTTTTAGCTTTTGATTTAAAATGAGAGACATGCAACTCTTCCTTTTCCTTGAATACTTAGAGGCCATTGTAGAGTTCTTAACTTGCCTAATTTCAAAACTAGTGTGTCTCAGGGAATAGGGAAGCCTGAGGAGAGAGAGAAATATGGGAAAAGCCAAGGAGTGGAGCAGCCAGAATGCACACAACATTGTTTGTTGTCTTATATGGGCACAGTTCATGGCACTCTAAACAATTATGATAGTAACATCAAAGATCACAGATCACAGATCATCATAACAGATATAACAATACTGAAAAGTTTGAAATATTGTGAGAATTACCAAAATGTCACACAGAGACATGAAGTGAACACATGCTATTGGAAAAAGAGAGCTGGTAGACTTTCTTGGTACAGGGGTGCCACAAATCTTCAATTTGTAAAAATGCAATATCTGTGAATTGCAATAAAGTGAAGCATAATAAAACAAAGTATACCTATACATTAAATCTCTTTTGATTTCTGAACTATAAATTGTATGTGATTTAAGTTGGTCACTTAAGTTGTTACCATTAATATAAATTGTATTCCTTTTTTAAGATACTTCTAACATGTTGACATTATATAACTTCTAATTTGGGGTAGAGATTATACTTTTTAAAAAGTGAACTCTCTTTCTCTCTCAAGCATAAAGAAGGCTATGTCAGAAATGGCCATCCTTAGAAACGTGCTCTATGTAGAAGGAAGTAGACAGTAACCACAAGGAAATGATCTAGAAGGCTCAGAGCTTAAGAAAGTACCTAGTTGGTTAGGCTGGAAGTGTCCCGGAGAGTCATTCTGTTAGGTAACAGCAATTGAGCTAGATACTCTGGTGGTCACAGTTTTGTACTAAGGGTTATGGATCTCTGTAGAAAATTTAGATCAGAGCTTCTCGATGTCCATGAACTCTGTTACAGCAATAAAGAGTAAGCACTTAGAAAATTTCATAGCAATTTGACATTGCCATGATGTTCAAGCTTGAGGGGCAGTGGCCTTGTCTGGTCGATTTGCATAGACCAGTTTGTGTGTTGTCAAACTTGCATGTGTGAATTGTGTACCAGACATACATAGTGGAATTACATGTAGATCTGTGAAAGATTAGAAATAATCATTAAAAAAACCCAAGTTTTTTCCCACAAGTAGTTGGAGAGTAGTGATGCAGATGACATTGTCTCTGCTTTGCAAACTTGTAGGAACCCACAGATGAAGTAAGTGGCTGGCAGAGTACCTCCAAAGGAAAACATCCACGAGTCTTGTTGATAAACCAGTAGGCAAATAGAGTGCTTAGGTGCTCATTGAATTACCAGAGAAGAGGAAATGAGGAAAATTCTGATTCTCTGCTAAAAAGAAAATGACAATCAATTTACCAGGCTTTAAAATATACTACAAGGCTATAGTAACTAAAACCGCATAGTACTGGCACAAGAACAGGGACACAGACCAATGGAACAAAACTGAGAACCCAGATATAAAACAATCCTCATATAGCCATCTAATCTTTGACAAAGCAGACAAAAACATACACTGGAGAAAAGAATCCTTATTCAATAAATGGTGCTGGGAAAACTGGATAGCCACATGTAGAAGACTGAAACAGGATCCATACCTTTCACCTCTCACAAAAATCAACTCACAGTGGATAACAAACTTAAACCTAAGGTGTGAAACTGTAAGAATTCTAGAAGAGAATGTTGGAAATACTCTTATAGATATTGGCCTAGGCAAAGAATTTATGAAGAAGACCCCAAAGGCAATCACGGCAACAACAAAAATAAATAAATGGGACC
>CAUYSK010002012.1:0-19263 GCA_963575035.1 Avahi laniger
TATTCTTAAGTTTCTGCCCTGTCTTCGACTGTGAGTTTCTAGACACTGGGACTCCCTCCAATTCTGTTGCTGCTGGAAATGCAGTGGCGTGTGCTCAGGTAATGTCATTTCACTTCTGGACAGGACCAGAAGAAGGAAGTAGTTGGGACTAGAAGCAGTGCTGTGTGGTTGTGACCCACATTGTCCCAGTTGTATGTCTGGAGCTCTTTGGGTCCAGCCAAGTGTCAGACAGCTGCCTGCCCATCCTCTGTGGGCAGCTCCTGCTCCCACAGCCCAGCCAGCCAGACCATCTGCAGTCTGGGATGGCACCGGCAGGTGCCACTGCAAGTGGGTTGAGCTGTGGATGGAGACCCCAGCGCTGCCTCCTCTGTCAAGAGGGGCGGTTCCTTCCGGGTCCTCTGGGTCTCTCGCCTCCTGGGTCACGCCCCATACAAAGTTGTAAGACATCACACAGCTATCTACTGTGGGACGTCATCTCAGTGACGCTCTGGAAGCAACGTTTCTAGCCAGAAGAACCACTGAGAAAGGGGTGACAGCGAGGCCCTGTGGGTCTCGAGGCTGCGTGGCTGCTTCCTGCCCTCTCTTTGCTGCCTCTGAACTGCAATTATATTAGTGAACATGCAGTCAGTGAGTATTAGGTGCCAGGCAGTGTTCTAAATATTCACGTATATTATCTAATTTAATCTTGAAAACAACCTGATGGCGTGAGTACTATTATTCTTAACTTACAGATGAGACAATGGAGGTGCAGTGTGTTCAGCCATGTGCCACGGTCACACAGCTCTTAAGTGTCACACAGGGCGTTCGGCTCCTGGGTCCAGGCTCTGACCCTCTACCTGTGGTGCACAGGCACTTTTGGGAAGACCCTGCCTTGGCATGCTTATCTGTATTTTTACTGAAACATAGTAAAGAACACCCTTCAGAGCACTGGTTTGAGAGTTATTTCATGTAACCCTCTCAATACTAGGAAGTAGGAAGGACCAATTATTTCTGTTTTTATGGAAGGAAAAATGGAGGGTCCTCCTGATTTATTGACTTCCACAGGGTCACACTCAACAAGTAGGAGCAGAGCTCAACTACACTCGGGTCATCTGACCCCTTGCTCAGCGCCCCTTCCTGTTACTGGAAGGAAACACCCAGTCTTGTGCTCTTCCGCCTTTGTCCGATCGTTGGTGCTGCAGGACAGGAGCAGAGGATGGAGACCTCTACCGATACCGAGATCAGGATCTCGCTTGGAATGGGGTTCCAACTTTCTGGATGGCCGGTGGCAGCACAGCCTGGCACCAGGGGTGTGGTTCTCCCCTTCCCAGCTCTCCTCTGCGATTTCAGAGCTCGCTCGTTCTCTCTCCTTTCAGCTCTTCCCCCACATCTCTGTGGAGCCCCACAGGATGCAGACAGGAGGAGAGTGGCTCGTCTACAGCCCCCCACTCTGATCCTTCGTCATCACACCACACACTGGGTCAGGAGCCCCGTTTGCATTCCACAGGTGGCTTGGAGGATGGTAGCAGGGGCTTTAGGGATGAAGGGGACCTTCCTGTGCCTCTGCACTTGGGATTTTTGAAGTCTAGAGGAGCAGGGAAGGTGATGGTTATTTATGTCTCAGTGGTAGAAACCAAAAGTTCAGGCAGAACCTCTCCTTCCAGGTAGCGCTTTCCTGGGAAAAGCATTTCTTGTACATGAGAGAAGCCTTACAATCAGGCCACCTTCTGGAAAATTTCTCTGTTATGTGTAACCCAAGGCTGGGACAAGCAGTGGAAAACGTAAAGGCCCAATTACCTGTAATGGGATCTATCTGTATACTTACACGCAAAGGCTGATATCCTACATCTGGACCAACAAGTGACTTGCTTTCCAGTGGTTACCATTCCTTGGGGGCCACTGGCCGCTCCCAGCTGGAGCCAGAATCGGTGCTTCCATCCAGCGAACACGTAGTGAGGGGCTCCCTGTTGGCAGGTGGGAGGTAGCCTGCCTTCGCTCCAAGTTTAGACTGAAATGCTTTCTGGGGGTGTTCTCTACAGAGTGTCATGCACATCTCTCCAATCCAAAGATGTCTTCCCCCTCACCTTCCCAAATCTGATCCTGTCAGCTCCCTGCTTAAAACCATTCATGGCATCATGTTTACTCTGAGGACAGAGTCCAAAATCTCTGCCTATTCTACAAGATTCAGGGTGGTCTCCCCTCCTTACTTTTCCAGTTGTTTAATCCCACAAACTCTTTTGCTCTCTCCTCTCCACCCACTCGGACCTTCTTCTGGGTTTTCATACTCACCATGCTTTCTTCTGGCACAGGGCCTTTGCACATGCTCTTCCTGCTGCCTGGAGCACTCTTTCCTGCTTTCTTTGCCTAGTAAACGCCTGCTCAGCTAAAGCTTCACTTCCTCTGGGAAGTCAGATCCCACAATCATAGGATCTCACTGTGCCATGTTCCTTCCTTTCTTACTCTGATGAATTATAGTTGTAAATAATTATTTGGTTATCTAAGTTCCCTAGACTGTAAGCACCACAAGGGTAAGGACCTTGTCTGTCTTTGCCTTGTGCCTAATCTTCAGCTCCTGGCATAGCAGCCAGCACAGAGAGAGTACCCAATCCATGAGTAAGTACGTGCACAAGCCCCAAGTTAGAATCCAACTATTAGCTCATTTAGGCCCGTGCTGCCTGGACCAGCCATAGAATCACAGAATTACAAATGACAGAGTTGAAACTCACCCACACTCCAGCCTTTAACCCATCCATCAATACTGCTATAAGTACAGTGCTTTTTCTGTTAAACAATGAAATATCAGTGTTGGTATACAGTCAATAAATTCTAAGCTGTTTTTCTTATCCTGTGTCCTCTCTTTTTCTTTTGAATTGGTCATCTCAAGCACATACAAATTATGTTGCATGCAAGGTGGTATCGCAGAAAATAAGCCAAGGGGGAAGAAAAAGGCCTGTGCTCTCTCAGGACCTATTAGTGAGAAAATAGACCATATTGTTCTGAAAAGAATATTCTGGGGCACTGGAACGCCACCCACACTAGCTCTGCATTTTCATGTCTCCCTCCATTTCTCTGTCTATATCGTTATCCTCCTTCCCAGCCATGCCTGCCTAAGAACCCCCTCCTTATAATGAATTATGATCACATGGCATGATCAAAAAGTTCAATGTGAACCTTGGAAACCTGCAAAAATCCCATTGTACTACAAGTTGGAATGTCAAATCAGAGGTGAGCTGTTGGAGCAGCAGAAGAAAGAGGGCTGGGGACTGGGTGAGGGCGCCCAAGCAACAGCTGACCTGCCCCCTGTCTTCCCAGTGGCAGGCCATCTCCCTGACAGTCATCGAGAAGGTTCAGATTGCAGCCGCCATCCTGGGTTCCCTCTTCCTCATCGCCAGCATCTCTTGGCTCATCTGGTCGACCTTCAGTCCCTCGGCAAAGTGGCAGCGCCAAGATCTTCTCTTCCAGATCTGCTACGGGATGTATGGCTTCATGGACGTGGTGTGCATAGGTGGGTCCAGGGATTGTCTCCTTGTGGCGTGGCGAGCCACACTGCAGTGCGATGCGCAGATCCCTCGGGGTCCCTCTGTGCGGGAGGCCAAAGCAATGTGGTACTCAGCTTGAGACCTGCGAGCTGGGGAGAGGCCAGTGGCTTAGATTGGAGGGGCGCGTGGGAAAGAGCAGGAGGCAGGGCAAAGAAGGAAGATCTAAATCTTTCCTGAGCAAATCTCTCTTGTCTAGCTGGAGATAACAACAAGGAGGCTTGCCTCTAGAAAGATTTGGGGAGGGTCAGTTGGTCGGTCTATATGCCTCCAGCAGGTGTGCAAGGCCTGTGCTCCACTGTGTACCCCACGCTGCCAAGCATGACACTGGATGCCTGTCCACTCGATTCCGTTCTATTAACAGCAAAGTGCCTAGAAATAGCCACAATGGCATCTGCCCTCCCTTTTTTCTGGCTTTCTATAAGCCTGTGCCAATGCCCAGGTTTCTCTAGCAGTTTTCCAGCCGGGTGTGGTGCTGGGGCCCCATGCAAAGCTCCAGGGGCCCCTTTGGGAGTAGGAAAAGGAAGGCTCCCCCTGCTTCACCCTGGACTTCTGTACTGTCATGGCTTCAGTGTTCTAGAAAAAAATTTAGTTCCAGCTTCTTCCCTGACTCCGTTCTCAAGTCTCTATGCCTCCTCTCTGCTACCATGTTGCGGGGTGGTAGAGGGCTGGGTCTTTTTTCCCCCAGCATATTATTGTGATTGCCGACGCTGAAGATTTGGTCGAAGCAACTGAGGGGCGAGGAGTGTCCTGGATTCTCCAAGTGAAAGGAAGCATACTTAACCATGCCACACGTCCTAACCTGGGACTCTTATCTTGTCCTCTAGGTCACAGGACTGGGAACGTTAGAGTTCCACAGCTGTCTTCTCTGGGCATTTGTATGTGTATTGTATTAAACATGCGACACTGCTCTGTTTGGCAGGAAAATATCTATTAGCTAGGATTTGGCCGGGATAATGTCGATGTGAATTTCTTTGGGATCCTTTAATATTAGGAATTAGGAGGGCCTAGAGACTTGCATACTGGTTGCAGCAGCCAGAGACCAGGGATGCTGGAACTCATATACGTGTCTAAGCCATCTTGCTGCCTCTCCATGCTAGCAAAACCAATTCATCAACTCCAAATTTAAGAGCCTTTTAATTATGGCACCTAGGCAGTGAGAGGAACAGACAGCCTAGGTTTGGAAGACTGTGAGTGGGGAGGAACTTGACATTAATGCATTCTAATTTATCTCCCCCTCCCACCAAACTCTCTTCCTACCCTGCTGATCCCTGGATTATTGATGCCAAAAGCCAGGTGCGTCTCCATATGGAGGTTTGCGGCAGCTCTGGCATGGAGGGGAAAATAGAGGAGGGCCTTCCTGTAGGGGCCCCTCCAGCTGCCCTTCATTCTCCTTCAGGCAGGCTTTAGCTCAGTCCCTGACGTGTGCTCCTCTGAGATAATGCTTTCCCATCATGGTGTGTTAGTCAGCGTTGGCTGCAATAACAAACAATTCCAAGATTGCAGTCTCTTACAACAAACATTTGCTTCCCACTGGGGATTTGTGAGATGGCTGTGGTTCTGCTGGGTGTGGCTGGGCTTAGCTTCTGGCTGTGCCCTGGTTCCAGACCTGCTCCGGGTGTCTCCTCATGCTGGGACCTAAGCTAAAGGAGCAGGAACTACTGGGATGGGCTCTTCTCCTAGCCAAGTGCAGGAGCACGAGTGGGCTGGTGGAAACTTGCAATACCTCTCAAAGCTCTGCTCAGACTGGCACACTGTCCCTTCTGCCCACAGCCAATGCAAGTCACCAGTAAGCCCAACATCAATAGGGTGGTGAGATGGTGAGGTATACTCCTCCTTCCTGGGAAGGAGCGTGGGCCAGAGAGAGAAGCATAAACACCATCCACTGCAGATAAGGCCACAGATTCGAAGACTGAGTAGAACACAGAAGAGACTGTGTGATTGACCAGTACAACCCCCTTGTTTTGCAGCTGAGAGAGCAAGAGCTCAGAGAAGGGAAGGAGTTGGCTCAGGGTTTTTGGCTGATTAGAAGCAAGGTCTCCTGACTCAGAGTCCAGTGCTCTGTCCATTAGGCCTCTTGCATCAGATAGCAGGAGTCCCACAGCATGACTTATGGGATGTCTAAAGATGCCACCTGTGACTGTGAGTGCATCTGGGCCCACTTCCAGGGCCTCCCTGTGGCTCTGAGCCACCAGCACTCCTGCCCTGATCGGCCAGGTGCCCTGGTCTCTCCTGTTCACGGAGCCTCCTCTGAGCAGGGCTCGGTGCTGCTCTCCTCCTCCGTCTCCTACTTGGCTCTTTCTATGTGTCTGCCTTCTCCCTGGCCCACTTCTGTCTCTTTCATTCTTTTTCTTGTACACACGGTGCCCCCAGTCCTTCAATTTGTGGTAGAAGAAGAGTGAGCTGAATATTGAGAGTTTTCACATTGTTTTCCTTTCTTCCCTGCTTTTAGGAAAACATAACAGCCCAGCATGCAAAGCCACGACATAGTCTGTCCATTCTGCTGTGACAAGCCAGGGACTGCTTGGAGACAGCCATTGGATGGGAGGGGGATGCACGGGGACCCTAATTGCTTTTGGTGCCATCCAAAAGTGATCATATATATTGACAGTTTGACCATCTCACCTTCAAGGAGCTCAGACTGCTCTTTCGTTTTATTGATTATAGTAATAATTGGAGCTAATTCAATTTCAGAGCATGTCCCTGGGAACAAGGATTATTCTTCTCATTTTTCAGATCGTGAAACTAAAACTGAAGAATTTGTCTTAGGCTGACTCAAGCGGCAGAGTAGGACTCTCAGTTTGGTGTTTTTCTAGGAGAGGCTGTCCGTAGGGGAAAATGCTGGGAGATGAACAAAAAAACGAGTGATATGGGATCTATACAAGAAGAGTGGGAGGTGACAGGCAATAGTGAGAATCCACAAACAGATTCTTGTGGGTGCAGTCACGGGGGTTTGGTGATGGCAATGATCATCAGTAGGGATGATGGGGGTTTCTAAGGGTGAGATTCAAGTATTGGTCATTTCTCCTCTGCAGTGTTCTGGCCAGTAGGGGGAAAACACATAGCACCACACAAATGAGTGTAAAAGTATCTGCTTTTCAGGAGCTCTCTGGAGGGATAATCAGGTGGAGCCCATGACACCTGCCGTGATACCTTTATTTTTAGGCTCAACTGGACATTCCGACTCAAGGGGACTACTAGAGAGCACACGTGGCATCAGAATCACTTAGGGGAATGTAGGGCAGCAACCACAGTGCCTGGCATGGCAAGTCGGGCTCACCTCTGCAGGGGGGTCTTCACCCTATGCCACATCCTAATCTAGGGCTGATCTCTTAGCATGCAAACAATAGCTCAGGGGCAAAGAGATGAGATCCATGACAGTGGGTGCAGGGGCCACCTGGGCATAGCGTCCAGGGTCCCCGCAGAGGTCATATTCCATTCAAGTCCCTGTACTCAGGGCAGCCCAAAGCCACAGCCTCCAGGAGTGAAGCCCCCACCAATCAAGGGTTACCCCTACTCCAGGCAATGTTGTAACACAGCTGAAACTCCCCCTTCATCAGATTGCCAGGGGGAAAAGAGTGAGAATGCCAACCCAGGGTCCAGTTTGTTCTGCGAGAAGGAGACAGTATCCCATCACCCCTTTCCTACAGCTTCCCGCCCCTATAGGTGAAGCTGGACCTCTGGCCACCCACACCTGATTTACTACTGAACCAATGAGAGGCAGAGAAGTTAGAACAGGGGGCAGAGACCTGGCTGGGTCTGCCAGAAGGAGGCACAAGGTGGTCTTCTTGCCCCCATGAAGACAGAAACATAGGCAAGAGAGCCATAGGGGGGGCGCCTGTCTACTTTTGAGACATTCACCAGTTTCAAAACCTGATAAATGAGTTTACTCCAGTGGAAAAGGGAAAGCCTTCCTTCCAGAAGTCCTGAGAAAGCGGATGAAGATGATTTGGGAAGAGGAAGAAGAGGATCCCTAGCAGAGAGTGGGAGGAAGGGATGCTGGGAGAGGTGTGTATTCTCAGGAAATGTTGGCTAAAAACCAATGACGAGTGGAGGAATCCATATCCACATACTCAGGCTCCTTGGATGGATGGGGCAATTCAGCCCTGGATAGAAAGAAAAGGAGTGTAGCCCTGTGTTAGCTCAGAAGGCTGAGTAAGAGAAGAGGAACAAGACCATCTGCTACTGTGAGTCTCTGGACTTTCCCCATTTTTCAGATACCAGCAACAATTTATCTATTCCCTAAGACTGTTAAATGGCCAGAGATAGTAAAGAATATGAGTAAACATAAAATGGATAGGTTTAATGAATCTCTAAACACATATTTTTCTTCCCAATTGGAGCGGAGTGCTGAGGGAGAGCTCACGAGAGTGGGAGGGACGCTGAGGAGAAACTCCAAGGGCGCCAACAGCGGCTGTGCAGACACTCCCTGCCGTGGGGCTACATCAGCCCCATCCCTGGCCGTGGCCACTGGGCTGGCTTCCAGGATGGTCAGTGGGCATTGAGAAGACTCCAGAGCAATGACTCAGAGAATGGCCTCCAGTGCCTACTGAAGGATTCTGCCGGAGATGATTACCAGGAAGGTCTGGGATCCCCGTTTGCTGCGGCATAGCTCCAGAGTTGAGGACAGTGGCACTGGACTTGGTTCTATCAGAGGGTTGTGCATGTAGTGATACAAGCTGCCTCTACAGACAAAGCGTGTCCTGGCTCAGAGCCCTAACTTTCTAGACCAGTGCATGCCACCGTGAAAGCCAAATGTGCGTTGCGGTGGAGAGAGCAAACCATCACATCCCTGCAAGGACAGAGAGGAACTGATTAAGGGCACAACAACCCTAAAGGATAAGCAGGGTGAGTATTATGATCCCTATTTAGCAGGTGAGGAAAGACTGAAAGCAACTGTACTCCAGGTCACACAGCTCAGCAAATGGTGGAGCTGAGGATTAGACCAAGAACCTCTGGCTCCAACTGCAGGGTGCTGTCTACTGCCTGTTTCATCCCTGATCGTTCTGAGGAATGCCAAATGCAGAGCGTGGGTGGGGAAACTGCTGGTAAGAATCAGACACTCAGTGAACCCCAGTGGGTCCTGTCCTGTGTTCAGGGTTTGGGAGGTTGGCCAGTGTTTCATCCCCTTCGTGATCAGCAACTTAGAGGGAGGCTGGAGAAGTGAAGATGAAATTTGATGGTTGGTCTCCCTGTGAAACACTCTGGTGGAAGGTACTTAGGGTAGGGGAAGCTAAATCTACTAGTTAACATGAACTTGGGGAATCCACTCATTTATTCATTCAAAAATATTTATTGAGAGGGTTCTGGGTATGCACATGCAAATAAGAGAGTTGCCTGCTCTCAAGGATCTTACATCTCCTGGGGGAGGCAGAGAAGGTGATCACTGATCACCGGGACTGAGGTCTGGGCACAGGGTGCAGAAGGGACAAGAAATTTGAGTCAGAGGGGTCTGGGGATGGTCAAAGCCATTCATTCAGTAGCACTTATTGGCTATTTTGTTCCTTAAACTAGGGAGTATTAACGAAGAGATGAATGAGACACAGTTCCTTGTCCTCAAGGAGCTCCCAGTCTACAAATCCATCACAACACAGTGGGAGGCTGTACAGGGTGCAGAGGAAGGTAGAGCAGGGAGCAGTGCACTCTCTCTTGAAAAGAGTTTTCTTAGGAAGGCTTGCTGATGGAAGGACCTCTGTCCTTGAGCTAGTTTCAAAAGACAAATCACAGTTTGTGCAGAAGAAGGGCGAAGAGCATTCCAGGTAGAGGTACTAGCATGTGTAGAGGCACAGAGCTGTGCCATGAGTAAACGAGGTGTGCTTAAGCAACTTGGGAGGGTTTGTATGGCTCAACACAAACAGCCAGGCTGGGAGGTGGGTGATGGGCAATGGGGTTGGAGCGGCTGGCAGGGGCCAAGGCCAAAACGGTCTTGAGTCAGGCGCTGAGCAACTCATTGACCTTGCTGGCGATGGCAAGGCGTTGATAAAATTTTAAACAGGAAAGAAGTATCATCAAATATGTATTTTAAACTGATAACTCTGGCACCTGTGGGGAGAATGGGTCAGAGCTGGACAGGCTGGAGGTAGGGAGAGACCAGTTGGAAAATGCTCGTAATGGTCTAAGCAGGAAGCAAAGAGATGCAACGCAGTGGGGAAGAAGTATAGGGATGACCTGGAGAGGTACTTAGGATGTAGACTGGATCGGATTGTCTGGGTCCCTTCCAGGAGACTGGGAGCCCCCAGCTGTGGCTTGAGCAGGGATTGGGCACCACAGCTGAACATGAGAATGGGACGGGCAATGGGTAGAACAAAGGACAACCAAAGGGTATGTCCATGGCAAGGCACCAAAACAAAAGGACCATCTTAAGCCTAAAATCCAGGCAGAGAGGCAAGAGCCAGTTCCTAAGCCAAGAGTTTGCAGTAGAAGAGAAGGACACACGGAGTTTGTTATGGACTGCAAAGAGGAGAAGGCAGTGCCAGGACTCGATCCCTTGGTCAGGGCAGAAGGAGGGAGAGGGCTTTTTATAGCACACAAGTGCTCCCCTCCTGGGATGCAGAGGAAGATATTGGGGACATC
Organism: Avahi laniger; assembly: GCA_963575035.1. Classification (NCBI taxonomy): domain Eukaryota; kingdom Metazoa; phylum Chordata; class Mammalia; order Primates; family Indriidae; genus Avahi; species Avahi laniger. The sequence goes on from CAUYSK010002012.1 coordinate 10,089, forward strand.
GGGCCTGTTCTGACAAGGGCTGGTGACTGATGGGACAGCGGGTGGTGAAAAGGGAGGGTTGAGAATCTCTGTTGCGTTCCTAGGTTTCTGTAGGCAGTTGGATAATAAGATTTGAAGACAGATTTGGAGGTCAACATAAGAGGCAGGTGAAGCTGTGGGTTTTGATGAGATAACGTAGGAGGAGTGTTTAGAGAGTAGGTGGCTAAAGACAGAGGACTGGGGGACAGTAAACATTTAGGGGATGGATGAAGACAGAGAAGGAGAGAAAATAGGAGAGAATGAATCACAAAAGCCAGAGCGGTGGGTTTGCAGAGTGCAGTAGCAGCGCCACAGAATGGCCTGATGCCTGGGGCCACAGCTCACTCAGTTTCTTACTAACTTTGTGACCTTGAGGGATTTGCACAACTTCTCTCTGCTTCCCTTTGCTCATCTGCGAAATGGGATAATAATCCCATCCTCAATTTGAATGAGATGGCACAGGCAAAGGAGCAGGCGCCCATAACTGTCAGTGACCCGGGGAAGGGCACGGGGGCAGGGTAGATGCCCTCAGGGTGGGCACTCAATCAAGGTTTGCCGAAGCCGTTCGAGTCGGAATCCAGCCACAGCCTAGATACAGAGATAGCCAGACAGAATTCAAAGTCTGCTCTTATTTGGAGCAGCGCCTTTTATGGAAGGGTCTTGGCTCCCTCGCCCACGTCCCCTCAATGAGAAGATCTGATTACACCTAATGTCCTCCTCCCACCTGCCTCCTCTTCCGTCATCGCTAATGACGCTGTCCTCTGCAGCAGAGAAGCTGACAGAGCCTCCCTGCAAACAAATGGGGCATTCTCTGCTCCAGTGGGTCAAGTTATTAGGATTTAACAAGAGCAAATTAATTAAAGGCTTTGGCACCAAAAAACATTTTTTTGTTTTTTTTTAGTCCACAGACCTAAGAGATGGGCCATAAAAAAATCAACTCTGCAAAAATGAGGACCTCATCCTGTTTGTTTTTTACTTGTGAGTGGAATGGGGTCAGAGAAAGAAGAAGAGGAATGTCTGAGATTACCTCCAAAGCTTTAAAACAGTACAATATGGTAATTAACAAAATTATAGAAAAATCCTGTGTTAAATCTTCTTCTGCGTGTGGTCCCCTGAGGTTCTTTTCAGTGATGTCGAGACGCCTGGCCCCTGTCCTCTGAGATAAAGGGATTTAAATCTCATTTTATAGCAAATGGCAGGGGGCAGGGCAGCAGGATTGTTGGAACAATTTTTATTTCCAAATCTAATTTTAATTCACATGAACTACAAAACACGTATATGCCACAGAGATTCCTTCCTTTCTTCTCTCCTTCTGGCTAGAAATGACCCCACCTGTCAAACCTTTTAATTCTCTGACTAGGAAACTGAACGATTGGTGGAGGCGGCCGGATGCAGTGGAGACGCTAGGAAGAGAAGATCCGGGTCCGAGGACCAGAGTAGCCACTACCCACCTATGTGACCGTGGGCAGTTACTTCCTCTCTCTACAGCTAGTTGCCTCATCTATAAAACGAGAGGTTGAGCCTGATAACCTCCGAGGTCCTCCTAGGACTGTGAAGTTGCTTCCGTTGTGAGAGGACGACCGGGCTCCGGGAGGCTGGCGATGGTGACAGCAGGGGACGCCCAGTAACGCCAGCCGGGCCGAGTGGCTGACGCGAGAAGCATCAACCACAGAAGTGGGCAAGAGGACGCCCGCCCGCGTTCTGCTGTCTGCATGTGGCTTGTCCAGTTTTCCGGATTCCCTGACAGCTCATTCCCTCCCAGCTGGGGCTTCCTGTGCACGGCCACCTCTCTCCACAGCTGAGCTGCTGGATGCTAAGACGTGGAAATGACTGATTTAGAAGCAGATATGCCAAATGAGCATTGTCCCCTGCAAAGGAGACCCCTCGGGAGGCACTCTGCTTATTCCGGTTGTGCTGACAAAGCTAAAATATTTTAGGAACATCTTGTGGGAACTGTCTTTGGCACAGAACAGATTCAGGAGTGGCATGTCTGTCTGTTGGCAGTGGGTTTGTGGTTAGAAATAGCGCTGATCTGATAAATAAGGTGGATGCTCAAGCCAGCTAATACATTTCGGGGACAACATGAAACGTGCCGTCAAGCCACAAACTTCTCTCTTTTGGCCCCTAACCTAGTGCTGAAGGTATGTTAGTTAGGGTGACTTCAGGAGATATTAGAAAAAAATAAGGCCCAGGTGTCAGCGGTTTAACCCAAAAGAAGTTCCTGAGCGGTGGGAAATTCTCTTCTACACAGCAATTCAGGGACCCAAGCTTCTTCCATCTTGTGTCTCCACCGGCCCCTCAAGCTTCTGACTTTTCGCCTCCAACTAGGAGAAAATACAAGAAATGGCCGGGCTCAGGGGCTCACGCCCATAATCCTAGCACTTTGGGAGGCTGAGACGGGAGGATCCCTTGAGGTCAAGAGTTTGAGACCAAAATTAGCAAGAGTGAGATACCATTGTTAGTAAAAATAGAAAAAAATAGCCAGGTGTGGTGGTGCGTGCCTGCAGTCCCCGCTGCTCAGGAGGCTGAGGCAGAAGGATCACTTGAGCCCAGGAGTCTGAGGTTGCAGTGAGCTATGATGACGTCACTGCACTCTAGCCTGGGCAACAGAGTGAGACCCCATCTCAGAAAAAAAAAAAAGGCAACATGAGAGAATATGAAAGAGTCATCCTCCTACCCCACCCCACCCATTTTTTTTCCCTCCATACCCATTTCTTAAATTTTGGTCTGACTCATGTTCACATTCGGCACTTGTCACCTGGTCCCACTTGGGTACAAAAAGCTGGAAAATGTAACTCCTTCTGAGTGGCAACTCTATACTAAGGAAGAGAAGTGTGGGTTTTTGGGGAACAGTTAGCCATCTCTGCCACAGAAAGCCAATCCCATTGAGAAATTTCCAGAAATGTTCTGTACTGGGATAGTTCAGTAGGAGAAACTACCCCAGTTCCTAAGGGTAAGCTTTTAAAAGATAAAACCCTCATCAGATATAGAAATTTTGGGCATGTTTGCTTAAATAAACTGCTTTTGTAACTTTCTGATACCTTACATGAAATACAGGCTGGCCACACCCATGAGAAGCATGAAGATGTATCCGTGGAGAATGCTGGGCAGGCGGGGGGGCATTGCCAACCGGCATCTCCCAGCAGCACCCCCTGAACCCACCAAAAATAGCTAGTTATATTTCTTCCTTTCCCCTGCTTGCCTGCTACATTTTTTAGTCCAGGTTCTGAACAGGGCCGGGTCCTCAAGGGGTTGACTCTGGAAGACGAGTGTTTGGCAGGGTAAGACGCAAGGTCTCACCCCCAGCTGTCTGACAGTGGGGAACTCTGGGGGAGGGGAGCACCCCTCAAAGTCACTGCTGAAGATTCATGGTGGGAAGGGAGGCACAGGTATGAGGCCTGTTTCCACGTCAGCAGAATCAGCTGGTCTCCAGGCTGCTTTTCAGCTCTAGCGTGCTATTCACCTATAAACAGTGACTCAGTCTGCCGACTGGGAAGGAAAACAGGAGATGAAAGAACAGGTGCTTGCCTTGGGGATGAGCTTGGCGATGAAGGAGGAAGAGATATGAGGGGGCTTTTTCGGTGTCCTGTAATCTCCCCACGACAATCGCTATCACGCGACCTTGACTGTTAAGTGTGTGCCAGGCAGTGCCAGGCCTCCCACACAGGACATGCTACCCGATTTAATCTCGTAACGGCCCTCTGAGAAAAGCAATATTCGCCCCAATTTCCCGATGAGAAAACTGAGTCTCAGAGGAAGTCACTTACCTAAAGCCACAAGGCTGGTCAGTGGCAGCCACTCTGAAGGCTTAATGCGTACTCACTGGGAGGTTAACTAAACCGCAGGGCCCAAAGGCGTTTGGGTCTAGGACAGAAAGCATCTGTTTCTTCAGTTGCTTTACATTTTCATGTCTGGCACATCTGGGAGTAGATTATTTTTCAAAATTACCTAGAGCTCTGTTTTGATCCAAATTTAGAGCCTTCCGTGAGGCAGTGAACAGGGATAGAGACCATATTCTAGGCGGTAGTGCTCAAGTGCGGCCCACACGCAGGCAAGCGGATCAGCTTCACCTGAGGCTTCTTGGAAACGCAAATTCTCAGGCCAACGGAGAGTCTGACCTACTGATTCTATTGCAACAAGCTCTCTGGTGCACATTAAAGTTGGAAAAGCACTTTTCTAGATCTGTCTGCTACTTTTCTGCCACTTAAACCAGGATACTGGCAGGAGATGGGGGCAGGGTGGAGAGGGAGATTCTGTCACCCTGTGGCGCCCGCAGCTGTATGAGGCAGGGGAGCCCCGGACATTAGGAAGAGGAAGGTGGCAATTCTTCTGGAACTGGATTTTCCACAAACACAGCCCAGAGGTGGGTGCATTGCAGCTGGTTACTAGATGACTGTTAAATTAAATTTTAAAAACCCAGAAAACGACTTAATGAAAACCTACTGGGTTTCTGATTTTACTGTTTCATCCTAATTCCCCATTTTCTCGTCTTCCTGTTTCTCTGTATCCCTTCACCACCGGCCTCCTAATCGAATTAATCTCCTCTTCTATCCGCTCCCATTGCCCAGCCCTCTTCCTTCTTTCCTGTCTTACCGGGGTCACCTGCCCCTAGCAGATGAGCCCCACCCATGTTCCCTGCTGTTTCGGTATCCGCCACCGAGGAATCAACATGTAATTTGTAGAGCAGGAGGCAGGGGGAGGGCAGTGGGGAGTGGATCTGAATGAGGTAGTTTGTGCTTTTCCCATTTTTGCCAAACAACCATTTTCCAGAAAAACAGGTGCGCCTTCCTCCCCTTCAGCCGCCTATCCATTAAAATGGTTTAATTACTTCCCGAACACGAGACAGCTAATTGGAAGGTGGCATTCAGATCAAAAATTTAAGCCACTCTCTTCAATCAGGGTAAAACTGACGGAGAAGCTAATTAAGAATCAAGCGCAGTGGCTCTTACTGGAAAGAGTGAGTCTGGGGCTCCGAAAGACGCTGTCTCTCTCTCCCCAGGCCCCATGTCCCCCATCGTCACCTGGCTTCGTTACACTCCTGGTGCTGCCTTAGCAGCTGGAGACCCAAGCAGACCTGGCCCCTGCCCTCGAGGGGCTCTCACTCTGGAGAGACGCACATATCGATGTTCACACAAAGCTTGTGGGATAAATGGATAAATGGGTGGCTTCCGTGCCAAGGGTGCTCCGGGGCACATTCAGCAGGTTGACAGAAATGATGGGCGTCGGGGCATTTGGGAGAGGGTGAGAGAGTGGGACAGAGAGTGTGTCTCCTTGTCCAGAATCTATCAGACCAGATCAGGGCATCCATGGGTGGTCTTTAGGAGATTTATGAGCCCCCTAAAATTATAAGGACAAAAATGTCTTTTGTTGTTATTGTTTTTCAGGGAAAGGGTTCTTCCCTTTTTTCCGATCCTCAAAGAGGTGTGACCCAAACAAAGGGCTAGGAACCACTGAGACTCTGTCTCTCTTCCAAAGTCTGCTTGGACACTTGCCGAGCAAAGTGCGGTTTCAGAAACCATTGGGGTACCGGAGGAAGAGGCCGCCTGGTGGCTGCTGGGCGCTCCTAGAATCAGTGTGCTGGAGACGGAGAGGCCTTGGTCCCACGTGGTGGAGGCTGGAGCGACTCACCCATGTCTGCTCCGCCCTTGGATGTCGATTGCTGCAGAACAAACCCCACTGGGCCTCTCATCCCTGGTCACCTCCCTCTCCACCTCCGGGCCTCCCAACAGCTCACCGTAAGAATAGTCATCCCATCCCTGGCTTGCTCATCCCTTCGTCCCCCTCTTCCCAGCCCCTCCACCCTGTCCTCCGGACCTCATGGTCCACCATTAGCAACCTCTTCTCTGTGTGTCCCTTTCGTCCTCCCTAACTGATGGTGAAGACACCATCTCCCTCACGCTGTCTCTCGTGGGGCTGTTCTTCTCCCACACGCCGCATCCTGTGGGGCCTGGAGGTGGATGCACGCAATTCTCACTCTCCATCACCACCCCAAACCGCCTCTCTCCCTTCATCCTCAGAAACCCCAGCCCCTCTGAAGTGCTTGTCACCTTTCTTTAGCACCCCTTTTCCCTCCTCCATGCTGTTGGCGACTGGCTGCTTCCTCAGTCCTCATGCGCCTTGACGCACCTGTCTCCAGCATCTGCGGAGACCAGTGGTTCTTAGCAGAGGCAGAACCATCCCCTTGGAGGCATTTTGGAGATGGGCGGGGTTTGCTTGCTTGTCTGCTTTCTAGTGTAGTTGTGCCTCCATGTTTATAAATTAATTGTTATAAATTACTTCCCTTTTTACATTATCTGTTAGGGCATTATATGAATTTTTTTAAAAAACATGGTAGCTTATAGTATCTTATGAATTCCATTTCAGCATAGAAAAGGGGACATTAAAACATATTTGTTACACAAAGGGGACATTTGGTCTGATAGCACTGAGGAAGGCCAAGGCAGATAATTTCTCCAGCTCCCTGGCTTCTCTGTGACTCCAGAGATCTTTTCCTCCAGCACACCCCATCCTCTAGGTAAGAGGTCACTGCCTAGGCTCGCCATCACCAGTAACCACACCACCTCCAAAATCTAGATTAAACATCCCACTCTCTGGCCATCACCTCCCAATCTTTGTAGTTCATTGACTGCAACAATTCTCCAACCTCACAGAGAGCTCCAGGCATTGATTCTGTCATTTTCCTTTTTCATTATTTCTTTTACCTTTTGTGTTCTCCCTTCTTCCCCAGCCTGGGCTCCATGGTCCATTATGAGAACCACTCCCTCGCAAGCATACATAATTCTCCTGTCTGCTTGCCCAGGAGAACAGTCTGCACTAGGTAAACCCAACTTTCTTCTCATTCTGCATATGCACATCAGCAAGCAGTGTGAAGGTGTGGAGGAAAATCCCACCACCAATGACGAGACTTGTTTCATATTTATGGGCACAAATCGCTACTGGACACTCAACACAGTGAGATAATTCTACCCCATCTCCCTTGTAAATTCACTTTCCTGCTTTCCAGGATAACTGTTTCCCACCTTTTCCTCTCTCTGAAAATCTTCAACACTCCTTCCCTATCCCTGCTACCTTAGCTGATGACTTTAAGTGAGAAAAAGATGCACTTGGATGAGAATTACCTGACTTTCCTATTGTCATTTCTGTCATTCTCTCTACCTGTGCCCACTGAGCCAATGGTTGCTTCTCATTTCACTTGAGCTGACCTGTCAACAGCATTTAAAAGGGTTACTGCACTCCCCTTCTTGAAACACATCCTTCTCCAGACTTCGGGGTCTCCACGCTTGCTGACCTTGCTTCTACCCCAGTGCTTGCTTCTTCAGAGACTCCTTTGCTGGCTCTACTTCCACCCAAGCCACCGCCAAACCTCTAAATACCTGTAGCCCAGGGCTCCGTCACTGGCCGTCTTCTCTTTCTTGGAGAGCTCTGTTGTCCCCATGGCTTCACGTTCTACCTTTACACTGATGACGTCTCTCTCCAGGCCAGATCTCTCCCTAAGCTTCAGGCTCATATGTTCAATCGCTTGCCTGACTCTCCCAGTAAGATTTCTATCAGACATCTAAAACTTGCCATGACCAAAATGGAACTGTTCTTCACTGTGGCGGGCAGACTAATGGCCCCCAAAGACATCCAATCCTAATCCCCGAACTTGTCCATGTTACTTATATGGAAAAAGGGACTTTACCAGTGTGGTTAATTCCAGGATCTTGAAATGGGGACATTGTCCTGGATTATTCAGGTGGGCTCTAAATGTAATCACAAGTGTTCTTATGAGAAGGAGGGAGATTTGATGGCAGAAGAGTAGTAGGAGACGTGACAACAGAAGAAAGATGTTGGAGTGATGCAAGCAAAAGGAAAAAAATAAAAGGCAGGTAACTTCTAGAAGCTGAAAAAGACAAGAAAACAGATTCTCCCCTCAAAGCTTCCAGAAAGAAGCAGCAGGTACCCTGCTGACACCTTCACATTAGCCTAGCAAGACTGATTTTAGACTTCCGATCTCCAGAACTGTAGGAGGAATATTTGTGTTGTTTTAAGCCACTCAATGTGTGGTCATTTGTTGCAGCAGCAATGGGAAACTGATGTAGTCCCCACCACGACCGCCACACATATCCGACCCCGGTGCCCTCCACAGCTCAGTAAATGGCTCCCCCTCTCATCCACTGCTGATGTCAAAAGCTTCAGAGTTGTCCAGATTTTTCTCTTCACTCCCACTTACCTGTCAGCAAGCCTGTCAGCTCTACCTCTAATACCCATCCTGACTCCAGTGATCCCTCGCTGCCCCCACTGCTGTGACGCTGGTCTAGGCTGCATCATTTACACCTTGAATTACTACATGGCATCCTGCTTGGTCTTCTGCTCCTACTGTCCCTTCTCAGCTTATCATTCCCTCGGAAGCCACAGTGAGCTTTATGAAGGGTTAATCAGATCACATCATTCCTCCTGTTGAAACCCCCCAATGGCCTCCCATTATACTCGGGATAAAATACAAGTTCCTTACCATGGCCTACAAGGTCCTGCACTAGATCGACCTCTTCCCACCTTATCTCCCTCCATGTCCGCACCCTTTCGCTGTGTTGGTCACACTGACCCCTCTGACCCTTGTTCATTCCATTCCCTCCTGGCCTTTGTCCTGGCACAGCCTAACACCAAAGTGCTCTCTCTCCAGATCTTTGCATGGATCTCTCCTCGTCGGTTAAGCCTCAGTTCAAATATCACCTCCTCCAAAAGGCCTTTCCCACCACTCTTGCCAAGCCAGGGCCCCGACACCTGCAGCCAGTGACTATGTAACCCCAGTTTACCTTCCTGATAGCATTTGTCAGCACCTGAGATCATCTCAGTGGTTTGTTTACGTGTCTGTTGTGTCTCTCCACTAGAATGGAAGCTCTCTGAGGGCGGACTCTGTCCTGCTCACTGCAGTATCCCCAGTGCTTGGCACGTAGTAGGCAAGCAAGTAAGATTTATTTGCCTTGCTGTCTGGTGTGGCTTGTTTCCGACTCCATCACTGCCTCTGGCCGATACGACTATATCAAAGTTCTCTCTGCCAGGGGTGTTTGTATTTCAGTAGCACTGGGCTAGTTGTGCAAGGAGTTAAGCAGTGGAATTTCAGACATCATTCAGCAGATATGGAACAACCTTGGAGTTTCTTTTATGGTACCTTTAA
>CAUYSK010002014.1:0-12968 GCA_963575035.1 Avahi laniger
TGCTGGTGGGACTGCAAATTAGTGCAACCTCTGTGGAAAGCAATATGGAGATACCTCAATGAGATACAAGTAGAATTACCATTTGACCCAGCAATCCCGTTACTGGGCATCTACCCAAAAGAGCAAAAGTCGTTCTATGAAAAAGACACCTGCACTCGAATGTTCATAGCAGCGCAATTCACAATTGTAAAGATGTGGAAACAACCCAAGTGTCCATCAATACATGAGTGGATTAATAAACTGTGGTATATGTATACCATGGAATACTATTCAGCTTTAAGAAACAATGGTGACATAGCATCTCTTATATACTCCTGGAAAGGGCTGGAACACATTCTACTAAGCGAGGTATCCCAAGAATGGAAAAATAAGCACCACATGTACTCAGCATCAAATTGGTATTAACAGATCAACACATAAGTGCATATATAAGAATTACATCTATTAGATATTGGGCAGGGGGAAGGGGGGAGGAGGGAGGAGGGGACGGGCATATGTGTACACAAAGAGTGCAATGCGCACCACGCAATGGGATGGACATATTTGAAACCTGGACTGAGGGGGGGAGGGGGGGCAAGGGCAACACACGTAACCTAAACATCTGTACCGCCATATTATGCTGAAATAAAAAAAATAAATAAATAAAAAATAAAAAAAATAAAAAGACATAGAATTGAGTAGCCAAATAAATAGGATATGTGATTTGTAGATAGATGAAAAATAACAGAAACAACTCTTGCTATATCATTAGACATTCTGCATCCTCTCTTTTTTTCTCGATAATACGTTTTGAGCATCTCCCTATTTCTGCAAATAGTCCTTGAGAATATACACTCTTGAAGTTATAGCACAAGACGTAGTCCCTCTACGTTTTCTTTTTTTCATTAACTCCTGACTCTTTCATTAAGAATTATGTGGTGGAGGATGGAACATTAAATTGGCAAGCTCATGCAGCAAGGCCCTAAATAAATCTTCATTTGAGACAAAGAAAAGTCCAAACCACAAATGCCATGGTCAAAAGAGGACTAGACGAGAGAAATAATAGGGAGAAAACTGGCTACTGGAAATATGAGGGAAACATTTATGTTATAGTCTAGCGTGTGGAATGAGCCAATTTGAAGGGATTGAGGTCCTTCTCTCACTCCAAATATGAAGAAAATCAGGGTGGCCCTTCTCCCATCTCTGTTCATTAAGCATCAACATTACAATAGTTCCCTGAATACCCATATTTTCCCATGCTTCTTTGGTTTAGCACAGGTTGTTCTTCTGACTGGGACATTCTCTCCCACTTGTCCACCTGGCAAACTCTTCCTCATCATTAAGTGTCAGTTCAAAGCTATCTTCTGCATGTAGCTTTCCCCAGTCCCCCCAGGGAAAGTTCGGTTTTCTTTTTCCTGGACTTTCTCAGGACTTTCATTATAGCCATTATTTTATTATAACATAACTCTTTGCATGTTGGTCTCCTCTAGTAGCCAATAAATTCCTCAAAAATAACGTTTTCACATCTTTATCCCCTGTACTTAGCATATTGTAGGTGCCGAATAATTATTTAATGAATAAATAAATGGACAAATAAATGAGACTGTATGATGGTATGAAGTGAAATTTAATTGATTATTTAGGATCAAAAATAAGGTCATGAGGCCATAGCAGTTTGGGCTGCCTAATTTTTAAGAATTACTAATATTTTCATTTTACAAATAAAGGAATTGGAATCTAGAACAATTAGGTAACTTACTCTAGATAATAAATTTCAAAAAGGAAATATAAATGGTTCTTAATTATATAAATAGATAAATAAAAATTAAAACCATTTTTCACCTATCAGATCTGCAAAAAGTACTGTTTTATAATAGACCTTTTTGGTGTGGTATAATAGATACTTTTATAAATTGTTGGTAAAAGTATAAATTGGAATCTCTACCAATTTGACACCTCAATATATGTCAAGATTACAAATGTATATAATCCTCAAATCAGAAAATCCACTCTTTTAAACTATGCATGTAATATAATAAAGTATGTCTGTTTCCCCATAAAAAAAGAAAATCCACTTTTGGAAATTCATTCTACAGAAATACCTACACCTGTTTGAAACAGTATAAAAATAAGATTCTATTCCTTGTTTCCCTACTATATATTGCTGTATAGTTTGTAATATCAAGAGGTTAGAAAAATCTCTATTGTCTATCAATAGAGATTTTACAATATTATAGTACATATAGAGTAGAGTGGTTGTCAAAGTGTGGTCCTCAGACAACAGCATCACCATCTCCTGGGAATTTATTAGAAATGCAAATTCTCATTTAATCAGAGACTTGAAGGTTGAATTCAACAATCTGTACTTTAATAAGCACTTCAGGTAATTATGATATACACTAAAATTTGAAAAACGCTGACCTAAAAATGACGTACCATGCAGCTAGATAAAAAGTGAAGGAACTGTCTATGTGCTGCTAAGGCAAGACCACCAACATACAGTATTTTTTTGGGTGAAGAAAACAAGCTGCAGAAGAGTGTCTGTAATATGTTACCTTTTGTGTAAAAGGGAGGAGGAAAAAAACCATATTTTAATTGGCTTTTATATAAATTTTTTAAAACTCTGAATATTTAGATGTAAGAAATTAAAAGCAGTTACCCAAGACTGAAGTGTTTCAGCAAAGAGGGAACAGGAATAGGAGGGAGATTAGTAACTACAAACTTTTTTATACTTTGTGATTTTTGAGCCATGTGAATATGGCCACCCTATGATTGACAGACAGATAGATAGACTTTTTGTGAAAGCATGTATATCTCCAAAGTAGTGGCTAAAGAACTACCTGAGCTAATTGCTTCTTACTGCCTCTTTCTTCTCAAGACTTTACAGATAAATATTTCTGGATTTATTTTTATTTTTAAAAAGTTGCTGATGACCTGTAATAAAAATCAGGTAGATAACACACAGACACACTCAGAGGCAGATCCAGATGCAGACAGACAGACAGACACACACACACACACACACACACATATAAAGAAGGACTAGCTACTGTGTTAACGAGATAATTAATTTTCCAATTGATTATTTCCAAATTTAAGAACATTTTCTGCCCATGTGCAGGAGTTTGCCTAATTACAGAAAGACACACCTATCCATAAACTGCCTGCCTAAATTGGGGCAATCGGACAGATCTAAACATCATATCCATTAGCAATGCAAATATCAGGCCACACTGATTGATAAGAAAATTAAATAAAACTGCACACGTACTGTACGGTGTCTAACCCTATCATCCGAGCAAAATCCAACAGTTTAGATAGTTTCAAATGTGCACAACCTACTGAAGCTGAGAAATGGTTTTTGGTGGTTATATTAGAGTCTGTGTGAGTATACTGCTGCTGTTAATTTGATGTGTGACCCTCAATAATTACTAAAAGATTCAGTTGTCCTTTTTATGAAAAAAAAAAAAAACCATAACCCTCATCTATCTCCCTGGAATGTGATAGGAATTAATTAGGGATTTTTTTTAACTTAGTAATATTTTTAGCTCTTCAATTCCAGACGTTATGCAAAAAGCAAATAGCCTTGTCATAAATGTCTTACTATTTTGTCCTATTTTCAATGTAATGACACTCAGACAGAGTTAAATCCCAAGATCCCTTCCTGCTGCCAAACTTCAAAATGGAATCAACAGCAATGACCTCACCTAAATCTCCAGAAGGACTGGAAAATTACAACTCCAGGTGGCTCTTTCTGGCTTCCGTCCTCAGGAGACCTTTACAGGCCCTGTGCTGTGGGACACAGCCCTACACTTGGCGTGTTTACTGTGCTGTATGCTTTGATCTGAATTTGCCTCCAATAAGTACCTTTGAAATCCACATATTTCCTGAATCTACTGCCCTGCAGCTGCCCAAAATGAGCCATGAGACTATTAAACTGTATCCTGACCTGCTGTGGAAGCGCAAATGAACCACCATCGGTAATAGGATATAAGAGAACCAAGAGAGACCATGGCCAGTGATGGGTACAATTGCTATCAGGGTACTTCTTATCTATTTCAGAGACAGGCTATAAAGATTTTGGAAAATGTTTGTCAAGTGCTTTGAGTCCTAGAAAAAAATATTAATGGAATCATTTGAGACAAAGAAGGGAAAAGAGTTTTTCTATTTTGTTTTGTTTTTAAAAAGGCAGAAAGAACAAAAAGGATAATAGAAATTCAATTCAATGAATATTTCTTGAGTGCCTACCAGGTACTAGGCCTTGGGCTCAGAACTAAGACATTTGAGGCACTTAACAGGACAATGCTCTGGAAGAGGAATGGGAAGACAAGTTTAATAACAACGAGGTAGATTAAAATAAATTTCATGAGAGAATTGCTCTTACTCTTTGAAGTGTTTTTTGTTTATTTGTTTTAGTTCCCAGCAACTAGCACTGTGCTTCACACAGAGGGTGTACTCACTAATACTGAAGATCTCAATGAACAGATTATTGGATACAAAACACTGGAATAAAGCTTTTTTCTGATTTCTTGTTTCTCAGTCTGCTATCCTGTCTACATATTCTCCAGCTTGTGACTTTAAAACTCCATTCTAATCACCTAAATCTTTCATGCCTTTGAGAAACATCATTTGTAGGGCTTAAAGTTTATTAGTAGCTACTATTTTTACCACTTGGCTGCCATAAACACAGGGGGCAGTTTAGAGCGTATGCTGAAATAATACAGATGGCATGTTAGGAGTAAGGAAACTAACTTGTTCCATTTTCCTCAGGACTTTCCTCAATTTAATAGTGAAAGTCCTGCTTTCTGAGAAACTACTTAGTTCCAGGCAGAGTGAGATGGTTGGTCACCATAATTAGGTACTTCCTATGAACTTTTCATCAAGAATTTTCTCTATATTTTAGTGTCATAAAACTGAAAATGTTAGACTGTAACTTTCTGGAATACAGGTTAGCAATTTTCCTTTTACAACAATTGAAGCTCTTTCCGTCTCTTAACTTTCTTCTATAATATTTACACTTTTAAAAGTTGTCCATTGTATCCTTACTTACTTATATCAAAAAGTTTTAGAGATAAAATCTACATAGAATTAACTAAACTAGTCCTCTTTTCACAGTTGAGGAAACTTGAATCCCAGAGAGGTAATTGGCCAAAGTCACATAACTTTTTTGTCAGCATAACAAGGCAAGTGCTCTAGCCTCCCAATTTCCAGGTTAGTGCTATTTCTTTTACATGTAACTTTTAAAAATTATTTTTTATGTTCAATAAGTTAAAAATTATATTTTATGTTGAATAAGCCTAAACTTATAAATATTATTTTCCCCTTTATTAGATTTGACAATTCCTAATAAAATCTTTCATAATGTTTTTGAGATCAATTTATAATTTTAATTTGATTAACAATAGTCTGGTTTTATTTTTATTTATTTATTTATTTTTTAATGAGACAGGGTCTCGCTCTGTTGCCCAGGCTAGAGTGCCATGGCGTCAGTCTAGCTCACAGCAACTTCAAACTCCTGGGCTCAAGCGATCCTCCTGCCTCAGCCTCCTGAGTAGCCGGGACTGCAGGCACACGCCACCATGCCCGGCTAATTTTTCCTATATATTTTTAGTTGTCCAGCTAATTTCTTTCTATGTTTAGTAGAGACGGGGTCTTGCTCTTGCTCAGGCTGGTCTTGAACTCCTGAGCTCAAACAATGCTCCCGCCTCGGCTTCCCAGAGTGCTAGGATTACAGGCGTGAGCCACCGCGCCCAGCCAACAGTAGTCTAGTTTTAAGAACAGCATTTAGCTGATGAAAAATCAAAATAACATGAGCTCTTTTATTTATGACTACAAAAGTTATTGAACTGTTCCATGAAAAAGAAATTTTTAAAAGTACTTTTCTATTTCATTGGTTATCAAACTCATTCCTCTTCTTGCCAGAGCCCATGATTGCTTACTGGGTTCCATGCTCTAGTAATGTCAAGAGTAACTCACAGAATTTATCAGTTTAACAATGTCATTTAAACTCTACAATAACCCTGTCAGGCAGTATAGTGGATGAGTTGCCCCCTGAACAGTTTGGTTAAAACAAAAAAGTTTCCCTCTGAGAGTTGCACTGCAAAATCAATACAATGTGTCGTGATAAAGATATGCAAAGCTGATTTATAAAAGTCAATTGTATCCCAGACATGCATAAGGCAAGTTTGAAGATTTTTGTCAATGCCTAGGTCATTTATAATGAAGGTCACTGAACAAGTCAGAGAAGCTGATGATGGCATTTGCCTATTCAAGGGAGAGGACTATCCCTCTGGTGGAAAAGGATACATCAGCCTACATTTACCCCAGTGTTCTAAAATTCAACCATGTAACCAGCTACCTTTATTTGGTTCCTATTGCCATAACAACATTCTGACTTTGAACTTCTTAAATAGCTTGCCTACAAAGGCAACATTGCCTAACCAAAGAATACCACTGTTCATTCTCAGTGACTTTCACATTTACCATTCCAAATTAATAAATTTTTATGCTAGTTTACAGATGAATCTTTATAAATTTGGTTAACAAGTCTTGCCTTGAATAGAAGATGCCCTTCTCAGGACATAGAAAACTCTATTCTTCCCATATTATGGAGAATTCACCATGGTAAACACCTCCTCCTGAGGCCTCTTAGCAGCCAGCCAATTCACCTCTCCTAGTGACTCACTGTCCTTGGCTCTGTATCTTCCATACAAATGTCACCTAGTGTCACCTCATTGTACATATGAGAAAACTAAATCTGGGAGTTAAATGCCGTGGCATGGTTACTCATTTAGCCTAATTATGGACTGGAACTCAGACCTTCAACTCCAATTCCAGTGAACTGTGCTATCCGGATTTTGTGGCAGCCCCTCTGGTGTGCCATAGCATATCACCTTCAACACCTTCAATTTCAGCCTCAGCTAAAATCCGCATGAGCTCAGACTATCCACAGCTTGACAGTGTCTCACATCAAGGGCATGTCACTCATCTTTCTGCCTTCTGCCAAAAGGCCTTTTCTGATGCCATAAAAGCCTGCTCAGCCCATGAGCAAGCACAGTCCAGAGGTTGCTCTCAGGGATACCCCTCAACCCAAGGGGAAATGGGAAGGGTTGGATAAATGTCTCTGACTCCTATCCCACAAGAGGGTATTTCTGGGAGGTATGTTTCTCAGAAGGTCCCAGGAGAATCAAATATTTGTTTCCTACAATAACAGCCCTGAAAACACTCCCTTATATTAGATTTTCCTCCATCCCTTTCTACCTCTTCCCACACCCTCACTCCTGCTTCCTGGGATCTTTCCCAAATAAACTATAGGTGTCTAAATTCTTTTCTCAAGCTTTACATTTAGGGAAATCCAAACCACGACAGATACCTTCATTCTGAGCGTAAACCAAGACAGACCTTCTTTCTCCCTGAAACCCGGAAAGTACCTCCCTCATTGCTGCTCCATGAAGATCCATAGAAAGCACACCCTCAGGGCTTCACAAGAGCCCCAGAAATAGTAGGGCCAAGCTTTAGGGCCCGTTCTGACCCAGTAAATCAGATCCAGGTAAGAACCCTGGATCAGAGAGACCCTTTTGGGTCCCAGAAGCTGTTGCATTCTAAGTCCAGAAGAACACAAGAGATTCTCCATCCCATGAGCTTCTGCAACTACCAATAGTCAGAGTGGTCTAATTATCTATTGCTACATAATAAACTACCCAAAACTTAGTGGCTTAAAACAATGCCAACATTTATTTTGCTCGTTGTCTTACAGTTTTATGAATATTTTTTTGACCCAATCTTGAGACCCAGGCTAGAGGCCTGTAAGTTCCGCTTCTTGAGTACCCAATTATGTCCACACCCCAATCACCTCCTTATCAGGCTCTCTCACTCTGGACCACTGCCCGTCCTAATCACCTCAGAGCCTCATTCCACACAACCAGCCAGAGCCCATGAATATTATTCAAATCAGCTAATCCTAAGCCTGCTTGTCCTGTCTCACCCTTTTCTAACCACAATAAAAGCACCTGCTCTCTCTCTCTGTCTCATGACTGACCCTGATGCTTCCCCTGAGTGGCCCTGCATGGGCATACTGTGTTCTTCTCAGGGAACTGTATGACAAAACTGTAAAATTCTTTCCCGTTTCTCTTTCTTGATCTGCATATGGCCTCACCATACCTGGCCCCAGGTAAAATAGTTAAAACACTGAACAGTCCTGCAATCTTGCAGGACTTAATGGGGCCATCTCATCTCTGCTCCATATAGCACCAGCCAGAGTGGCTCAGATGCTGAGGGACAGAATCACCCAAAGGCTTGCTTGCTTATTCACATATCTGGCAGTTGATGCTGGCTCTCAGCTGGGACCTTAACTGAAGATGTGGCTGGAATACCTACACATGGTCTTGCCATGTGACTGCTAAATTTGAAAGGGTTAAACGCCTTAGGCAAAGTCACTTAGTAAGTATAAATCTGGACTTGAATATAGGCTGGGCTCCAAGGGAGGGTGTCCGAAGAGAGAGTCAGATGGAAGCTATCTTACCTTTTCTTATCTAGCCCCACAAATCATGCAGCATGCTGCATTACACCTATTAGAAGTGAATCACTTAGACTGGCCTCTATTTTGATGAGATTCTTTTGTGCCAACGAATTTGTGCACAGAGTGTCTATCCTTGAAGGAAACTGCCATCATTGACCTTGCCATATCACCTTGTCTTAAGGATCTGATCCTTGGATTCCTTAAATTCCTGGAAATTGTTCCCCAGATTTCTTAAACTGTAAGAACTTGTAAAAGTCTTTAAAAAGCAAGCAGTTCACCTCTCCATCAACCTACCTGGAAGATGATTACTTAGATCAGGTTTAAAAATCTTTATATGGCAAAAAGGTAGGTCAGTACTTCTCTAACTGCCTGTTTCACTGTGAACAACTCTGCTAGAATATTATTCCTCATCAAAGTCTATCTTTCCTTGAAAGTTCCAAGTCTTCATTTCATTTGTAGCTATAGAATTACACAAAATAAATCTAATCCCTGTACCACTTGATAGTTTTTAAATACTGGAAAACAAATTATCTCCCTAAATCTTCTCTTTTCCAAATTTAACATCTCCATTTTCCCTAGTCATTTCTTACAAAATGAAGGTTTAAAAGATCTTTCTTCAACTTTATATTTTAAACTAAATGCAATAATTCAAATTTATCCTAATTCAATTTTATGTTTAATAGTCTCTGTTCATTTTCACTACCTGATCTGACATTTTCAAATTTTCATTTATAAATGTCTTAATCTCAAGTTTTGTCTTATCTGAAAATTTGATGTACATATCTTCTGCCAATTCATTAACTAAAATGTTAAGGAAAATCTAAATGTATACCACCAAGTGAAAACAGATTCATTCATCAACTCTTTATCAGCTATGTCTATACACAAAGATATTGAGAGATGCTTTGTTACATTTTTTAATATAAAATACACTATGTCTTATAATAGTTTCCTAATTTGCCAGCTTATTGACTCTATTTTTTAAAAAAGAAAATAAGTTTCATGACTCTATTTAACAAATATTTGATAAATGCCCAATGTGTGTCAGTTGCTGTTCTAAGTACTTGGATACATCAATGAGCAAAATATGGGACTGCAAACTAGTGCAACCTCTGTGGAGAGCAGTATGGAGATACCTTAAAGAGACACAAGCAGATCTACCATTTGATCCAACAATCCCATTACTGGGCATCTACCCAAAAGAACAAAAGAAATTCTATAAAAAAGAAATATGCACTAGAATGTTTATAGCAGCACAATTCACAATTGCAAAGATGTGGAAACAACCCAAGTGCCCATCAGTACGTGAGTGGATTAATAAACTGTGGTATATGTATACCATGGAGTACTATTCAGCTTTAAGAAACAATGGTGATATAGCATCTCTTGTAATCTCCTGGATAGAGCTGGAACACATTCTAGTAAGTGAAGTATCCCAGGAATGGAAAAATAAGCACCACATGTACTCACCAGCAAATTGTTGTCACTGATCAACACCTAAGTGCACATATAGGAATAACATTATCGGGCGTCGGGCAGATGGGATGGGGGTGGAGGGGATGGGTATATATATACATAATGAGTGCGATGCACACCATCTGGTCGATAGACACGCTTGAACCTCTGACTGCAGGGGAGAGGGGGGCAAAGGCAACGTAACCTAAACATTTGTGCCCCCATAATATGCAGAAATAAAGAAAAAGAAAATCCTAGTAAACTAACAATTGAACTTTTATTACAGCATTGTTTGTAGAAAGTTAAATAACTTGAAAATAGAATGCATCCTGTCAATAGACAGATGCTTGAACAGATTATGGTAAATTCATTACAAGGAATATCATTCATCCATTAGAATGCAAAAATTAGGGATATGGACTGGGAGATTTCACTGTTTATTAAGAAAAGGATTGAACGAAAATTATACATAGAATGCTCCCATTTTTATAAATGGAACAAAGTAGAAATCCATGTGCTCTGTCTAAACATATGCATAGTGACACATCCTCCAATTCTGCTTGTAAACTTTGATCCTAGAGAAACAAGTGCACACATTCAGAGGGAACACGTACAAAAATATTAATAATAGCATTATTTTGTTTCAGGAAAAATGTAAACTGCATAAGTGTAGGTCATTAGGAACAAGATAAATTGAAAACACTGAATGAAAGGTACAAAAAATGTAATAAATGAACTGGAGCGCTATGTATCTACATGGATAAACATTAAAAAATTGTAAAATTGAGCTGGAAAATCAAAGTGCTGAACAATATATACAGTATGGTATATTGTACATACACTTTTAATAAAAGAAGATACCCTATATTGTATATGGACACATGAATATGTAGCAAATATATGCAAGTCTTTACGGTATAATAATTATTGAACTCACCATAGCAGAGCCCACCAGGGAAGAAAAGAGCAGACTGGATCAGGGAAGAAGTAAAAGCAGGGTTTTACCATATCTGTAATCTAAAGCATAGGCAATAAGTAGAGACTAATTTCAAATTTGATACAGCTAGGTATTGATGTTTGTAATATTAATCTCTATTCTTATCCCTATGTTTGAGATTAATTCACCGTAAAATATATTTCACCCTAAAAGCATGCAAATAAACTGGAAAAGCAATCCCACCACTTTTGTTTCATGAGGGTATGAGTGCACATGCTATAGAATTCCTTATAAGACTCAAATTCCTGGAAACTGTAAAGTAAGTCCATACTTGCACTGCAAAACAATTCAGAGGAATCATCAGTGGACTACCAACAGTGAGAAGTACCTGAACGAAGGACAGAAGATTAGATCAGAGTCTCTTGTTTTAGTACATCATAGCCCACAATGAGTATGAAGGTTGTTCTAAGAAGGGCTGGTACAAGAATGGTCTATGCCCTGGAGAGGTGCTTTCTGGCTGCACTATATTTGTTTGTTGCTAGGCTTACCGAATGGGAGGTCTTTTTCAGTTATAAAATGACCATTGGTGGGAGAATGAGTTTACCATATTGAATTTCCATAAAATTCTATCAGAATGGAGAAGTAATTTGAAAGAATAAAGGTGAATTTGCAGTGCTCCAGGCACCTAAAATTCCAAACCGCCCAAAAAAGGGATTCAAAGGAAGTTACTATAATCCAGAGTGTCTGGTGTATACTATTGGACTCCTTGAAGCCTTCAGTGCCCAGGTGCCTTCTGATGTAGGTCAATAAAAAGACAGAGATCAGCCTGAAGAAAGTGAGGCCTGTGGTGTACCACTCTCTGGGGATTTGAATGCAGCCAGTAGATGTGTTGTTTAGCAACCCCTTATTGACCGCCTGTCCTCATGGGAGACTCTTGAGTGGCAATGGCCACTTCCTCTGGCATCAGGCCAACATCTTGCCCCTCCTTTTTACTGGACCTCTTCTAACACATGGAAAAAAATGTTTCTTGTAAACCCTCCTTCCAGATCTGAAGAATGGGAAGGTAGTGGGTGACAGAAAGGAAACAAAAGAGTAGGGCTTAAAGGATATCTTGCTCTGCTTCATCTGTACCACTCAGTGGGTGTCCCTCCTGGGAAGTTGCAAACATAGGGAGCTAAACACTAAAAGGTTGTTGTTTTCTTAATTACTGCTCAAACGGAAGCAGAGGACTTCCATTGCCCACCAGAATCCCTGGATAAGACATCTTCTTCAATTCAAGCCACACCAGCAGTATCTCAGGCCCCAAGGGGACCCTGCTAGTGGCTTAGGTTGATACAGGCAAAGGAAGAGCCAGTGATTTCCCCTGATCCCCTTACCCAGTATACAGCAGTGCAGGAAATAATAAATGAACTAGAGTTCTATGCACTACATGGGTAAACATAAAAAATATAAAGGCAGTTAAGTCCAGTGATCCTTCTTAATAAGGCTGCCTCTAGAAGTGTGGAGTTAGATATGGACATGTAAAAGTCCAGGCTGTCTCAAGTCCAGTGCCTGGCAACACTGTTCAGTTCCCCTATGAAGCAGACATCCAAGGAATCTGAAAAAATTGACTGCCAGGTTTAGGAGGATTCCAACTATATGACAATGACTTCTGTCCATGTAGCTTTTCTTGCTCCTTACCTCCTCCCTCACAATGAGCCACTAACCTCAGCTGGAGGGCCATTTCTTTATTCAATCTGCTTTGGTCTGAAAACATCTGTGAGAGCATACAATATCACATTTACTGTTGGAGCTTCTGTTCTGCTTCTCCCCAAAGTAAACCTAAAATGTTTTACCTTCTTCTCCTAATGAGAATCTTTCATTCACAAATTATGTCAGAAAGACATATGATATACATGATCTCCAGAGAGCCCCACAAGTCTGGCAGGCAAAACTAAAGAGATCAGCCTTTTCTGTTTGTACAGAGGACAAATAGAGGACAGGGATGTTAGGTGAACTTATCAACATCAAAGGGGTTGTGACATGGGCTGGGCCAGAGCTCATGTTCTCAAGTCTGAATTCAATGCCCATTCCTCTACA
>CAUYSK010002017.1:0-12040 GCA_963575035.1 Avahi laniger
ACACACACACACACACACACACACACACACCAAGGCCCTTTGTTAAGTTTCTCTTTATTACCGATATATTTCCTTCTACTTTTCTGCAGTGTTTAAATTAGAAGCTTGTCCACAAGCAAAATGTTTTCAGAAATAACAGCCATGAACACAACAGTTTTCAGAGAAAGGAAGACAAATGGTGTTTATTATTCATGGTCTTATCTGTGTACAATCAATCTTTCTCCCTCTCTCTCTCTCTCCCCTTTTCTACCTTCAATTCCCCAAATGAGATGATTTTAGTAATCCAATAGCATAGTCCACCTCTTTGTGTTACCTGAGTATTTATTCAGGTTATTTAGAAATGCTTTATTTCAGTGCATACTTCCAATACGAACATTTCTCAAAAAAAATATATCAACGCAGGTAGGTTATGCCCTGGTAAAAAAGAGTATAGTACTTTTAATGTTCCTCCCTATGAATTACCACATATTGAAACTTTGCCTGGTGATTTCAAACAAAACCACAGTAAGTTATTTTAGGTTAATCTCAGTGAATGAAAATGAAAGCTAGCATTCCCTTTTTCTCTTTGATGCAGTTGTGTGTGATATTAATGTTTACACAGTGATGTCTCTTTTCCTGTTACTATCTTCAGACACGTAATTGTAAAATGAAAATAGTCTATGGATGAGTATTTAAAGTGATTGGTATCATCATTCTTCAATTCAAACTGATATTGTTAAACAACTTTTTTCAATGTTTGAGTCTTCATGGCAGGGTTCCATTCCATAGTGCCAGTACTTGTTTCTGCTCCTAAAGGCTTGCTTAGTGTGTCCAATGAGCTGATATACTTGCAAAGGCGATAGACTACCCTTCTCTTCTTCTTTTCATAATAAATGAAAAGTCCAAGACTTTTAGCTTCCAAAGAAGCTAATGATTCAAAAGGACTAATACAATGTTGGTAGGCATAGAGTTGAACTTAACTAAGGAAGTTACTGTAGAGTGGGGAGTACTTGATCATGTCTAACATCATCAGAAGGAGCACCTGGAAAAGTGCCAACCTTGAGTAGTAGATTTTAAAGGTTTTGGTAAGGTTTTATTCTATGGAGTAGAGAAACACATAGGGTTTTCACTCTATAGAGTGATTGATTACATTTTTGGGAGTTAACAAGTGATGTTGATGAAAAACGGATTAGAAGCACATCCTAGAGCAGAGGTATCCAAGTGTTTCCCGGACCAGCACCTGCAGGTTAAAAACGTAAATTCTCAGACCACTACCCAGACCTCCTGAATCGAAGCTGGAGGAGTAGTCCAGTAACCTGTGTGTTCACAATCCCTCCGGAAGATTCTGTTGCACACTAAATTTTGAGAACCACTAGCCCAGAGGCAGGAAGACTTGACTTGAAGTATCTTGAATTAGGAATTGTCTCTAAATCATTCTGCCCCTGGCACGTAGTAGGTACTCAATACGTACTTATTGAATAAATTAATAAAGTCATAGGTGGTGAGAGCCTAAACTACTAAAGAAAAATTATAAGAACCAAAAAGACTTTAGTTTCACTTCCAATTCAGTCAAGAGTACAATTGGCTCTTAATGAATGGAATTTTATAAATAATTTTTGAAATTTTGCCTTATTTGACAGTTTTCTTCCTTGTCTTTTCTAGTAGTTGCTCATGGCAAAGTCAAAATACATGAATATAGGGGTCAATTTTGGTAGCTTGTAGCTGCTTCTACAGAAGGCCTGGGTACATCTCCTCCACTTGAAAGAGAACTGGTGATCAACAAGGTGGCAGCAGTGCCTCAGGGAATGGTGGCCCAAGTTCTAAGGACATCAGAAAATATTGCCGTAGAAATCAGGCACAGTCGAGGGTGGAGGCAGAATCTGGGTGGTTTAGAACAGGACGAGGGACTGTGTATTGCTGAAGCTTCACTGGCATTGTTTTTGAGGAAATTCCAACCTTGAAGCTAAAAGACAGATGATTCAATCATTAATGTCTTTGATTGTGAAAGGGAAATGTTCATTGATGAAGAGGAGGATTTGTCAGTGAGAGAGAGGCACCCCAGTGCCTTCATTATGCCAGAACTTTACAAACCTATCTTATTTAGTCCTTACCGCTTCACCATGTGAAATTAACATATGTCCCTTTTATAGGCTGAAGCCAGAGACAATAATTTGTCCAAAGTTATACAGCCACAAAATGATAGCGTTGGAACACAAACTCGTGGTCCAACTCCAAAGCCTGCATTTCATCTTATTTTATTAAATAAAATGCGTGAGACTATAGTTTTAATAACTGTACTGAAATCTTTATAAAGTACATTTTTTACCTAATCATTGAAGATATAATTATACATAGCATATAAATTGATAGTTTAAACAAAGCATTCTAGACTTGAATATAGTTCTTTATCAGAAATGCAATCTCCTCGGACTTAGAGGGGCAGGGGGAGGCAAGGGCAACATACGTAACCTAAACATCTGTACCCCCATAATATGCTGAAATAAAAAAAAAAAGAAATGCAATCTCCTGCTACAGTGCTTGTTGCTTGGGAAAAGGGGAAGTAAACTGCTGCATTTCAGTTCACAGCAACTTTAGAAGGAATATAACTTTCCATCCCTCTTGTTTGGTCTTGCTGTGCTTCCTTTCTCTATCAGACGTTTTAAAATATATTTGTGTGCACCTAAACACAAACGGTTTCTTTTTGTCAGTGTTATAAAAACAATACATTTTTCCCCTCCTAATATTTGACGTGTATTTATTTTAAGCTCTGAAGTGTTCTAAGTTATACAAGGGACATCCAATTATACTTCCGTAAAGACCAAGGTCTCAGAATTTTCACATTCTCCCTTCTTCTTCCTTCATGAATGTTCCTTGTCAGAGCACTTGGCAATTCGATCAAAGCAGTCTTGGAGGGAAGCGTCTTGATTTGAACTGGTCCTTGATTGGTTAGAGCCTTAGGATCTTAAAAATTTCTTTCACATTAATTTTCATTTCAAGAGCAAATGGGTATCATAATATTTACCTTGATTAACCTTTTTTGGGAATGGAGGTGGCAAGGAATGACTGGATTGGTTAATTCAGTCAAATCATTATGACAATTCATTTTAGCTCTTTAAAGGAAAGATGTGACATAAGTTAAATACATATTCTACATATTTTGTTCTACAAATGTACCTTGCAGTGCTAAAAATTTAAAAGTCTTTTGGGTAAAATGGGGTGAAGACTAAGAAACTACTCTTATTTGAAAAATTTTGAAATAATACCATAATTACTATTTTACCCTTTTTATGATTTAATTCTCATCCCTCACTTTTAACAAACATTCATTCCTATGGGAACAGCTTGAATAGTGCTTGGTGTCTTAGCAGATGCTCAGTTTATTTGAGGTTGCACAGAAAGAAGTGGGAGATTATCGTGCAATGCCAGAATATGAGGAAGCACTTCTGTTTTTGTTTTCTCAAATCCTAGGAATACATACAATGAAGGACAAGAGACAACAAAATCAGGGTTGAAATTCAGCCAATACACACTGGTACGGCTGTGTATAAAAATATTAAAATACTTCTCTAATGGTTGATAAATAGCCACTATGCTCAGTCCCCATCGATCCCTACGCACTCCCCCCGCATCCCCCGCAAATACATTGTCCCAGCCTCCTCGATGTCAACATTGGGGCCCTTTGAATCTCCTGAATCCAGCAAGGGGCTTCCAGGACCCTGCTATAGTGTCTGTTCTGATTGGCTGTGCTCATGACTTATAGGTGTTAAATATTTTTAATATATGTTCTGTGCCCACATAGAAAACTCAGAAGATCAACCATACTAGTTGCATTGAAACTCTTGATAAATTAGTTTTGTCTTCATCAATATGTATGTGTAAATCTTCTTGGGTCTTAATTTCTGCTGTTGCCACTTCTATTAATATTATTGCTTTAGGAACTTAATACTAATCGAGGAGAGAGAGAGAGAGAGAGAGAGAGAGAGAGAGAGAGATCCACTAGGAAATAAGTTTGAAGGCCAACAGGCCCACACTGGGGATGAGTTTGGACATATTCAATTTTATTGAACATCTTGAAACATTTAAAACAAAACAATGCACTGTAGAACCCAGATGCATATAGCCAGGTGCTTTCCTCTTAATATTTAAACCCATTTTATGGAAGATTTAATCCATATGTTAAATCATTGACTTCAAAAGGCATTTCTTGAGAGGCTAACAGAGATGATGAAAAACGGGTCTCAAGATTATGTTCAAAGATGTCATTTATGGATTGGGGGCATGGGCCTGGGGAGAGATAGAGAAACTTGGGGGAGTTTCATGAAGTTATTTAAGTATGCGAAATGTTCTAGAGCACAAGGGAACTCTTGAAATTTCATAATCGTAGAATCTTTTTTCATTTCCCAAAGAGCATGTTTTTGACACAGTGTATAATATAGCTATTTGTTCTCTTGAACACATCTCAGAGAAGAAAAAGAAGTTAGGAAAATGAGCCCATTGTTTTTCAAAATTAGTGACAGACTTCAAAATAATTCCAAACAAACCTCAAATAAAACATTTTCCCCTACTGTGAATCCCATTTAAACTGTTTGGGTCAGTCTGTTTTAATGAGTCGCATTCACGCTGACACATCCACACACTTCAGACAAAGACGACTGTACCTCTAAACCCATTTAAAAATGATAGATGACTGTCAGCTTTGTGAAAGCAGCACATGCGGTGGCTTGATAGCGCAGAATGAAAGCAATCTACAAGTGCAAGTCTGTTTCTTTTGGCAGCGGAAGGAGTTGCTAATGGATTCATCATTTTCTGTTAAGCATGAATGTCAAACAAAAAAACATTTAGGGCTCTATTCAGCCGAATTTCCGGCTCAACGCTTGCCAGCCATGGAAGCCCTGTGACTTGGAACCTGTGCAGCCCGAGCCTGATTCTCGTTTCCAAAGTTCCGTGAGGCCAGTGCCACGGAACTTGGAACTCCGCCGAGGGCTCCTCCTCCTCGCCTCGCCTCCCCCTCTCTCCCTGCTTCTCCGATCTCATGAAGCCACCAGTCATGCTTCCTCGATGAGTGCCATCTATGGAGTGGAACTGGTTGCCAGCTCTTACGACACTAGCTGACTCAGCCTCAGAATCTCATAGGAAGTCCACTCACACCACTCAAGAAAGGTGGCAGGGCGGAGAGTTCTCAAACACAGATTCTGGGGCCTTTGTGCCTGGGAACTCACTGGTTGAAATGGGCATTGCACACTTCCTGTTTTGGAGTCATAACTATCCTAAATGTCCCATACTTTTTCTACACACAAAAAATAAACATGAAAATGATAAAAGTTAAAATGCCTGGGCGCCAGAAATGCTATGTTACTCTCTGAATAGACATAGAGAGGCATTGGGGGAAAGTTCTGGCCTGAGAACACAGCTCTTTTTATATGCTTGACCAAGAAGAGCTCCCTCTGTTTGGGAGAAGGGCTTCTCCAGTCGAGCACACAGTGGACAGCTGGAGGAACAGGCTGGGCC
The DNA here is from genome assembly GCA_963575035.1 of Avahi laniger. Taxonomy (NCBI): domain Eukaryota; kingdom Metazoa; phylum Chordata; class Mammalia; order Primates; family Indriidae; genus Avahi; species Avahi laniger. Next base: position 5,488 of record CAUYSK010002017.1, read on the forward strand.
CAAACACATCAGCAGCATCCACCCTGGCAGAGGAGAGGTGACGGTGTCCAGACCCTGGGCCCTCACGTGTGCCAGGCCAGCACCAGCTCTGCCAACAGCTGTGTGGTCTTGGGCAAGTCTCTTAACCCCTTGGTGCCTCAGTTTCCCCACTTGGTTGTTTTCAGGGATTAAATGAGATCACATGAGATCGGAAATGTACTGTACAAGTGTATGCTATTATTAATTAAGCTATTTTAATTAATAAAAGGAATTAATACATACTAAGAAGTAATGTAGGATGATTGATAGAGCTTGGAACAGAGAAGTGAAGAGACAGATTCCTGTCACTAGATTTTTCATTCTGTGACTTTGAGAAAAATCAGTGTACCCTTGAAACTGGAATAGAGATGTTTAGCCTAATAACTAATGTTATGATTATGCTGTGCAGTGCCTTTCTACATTATTCAGTCTTTGAAAGTGGCCCAGGCGGGTCTCTCCTCTCCAATGTCAACCCTACTGCCAATCATATCACCATTATAGCTTTACTGTTCCACATTTCCTGGGCAAATAGGTCTTCCTATCACTCAGTTAAAATGCAAACATACAGAAGGGTAGAAGTTCATGCTTTACTTAGCAATGAGCACTTTGACAAGGTATAGCTGGATTAAGACATGGGGTTGATACCAGTGGGTTAGGGGAGAAAACAGGATACCAGGAGAAAGAAAAGGAAGACCTAAAATCAACTTTACTTTTTTGGCAGACATGCCTTGTGCCTCTCTTGTCTCTAATATTTAATGATATTGGGAGGACAATTAAAATAAGTTGTGAAATGTTGCCCGTGCCTTGTAAATTGTAGGACTATAAGTGATTTAAGGTGGCATTGATATTGATGATGACCTCAGCAGAAAGAGTAAACAGAACGCGTAAAAGAACAAATTAATGGTCTCACTTGAAAATATTTTAATCTAAAATATCAAATGTCACCTCCCACAGGAAGCCTTCTCTGATCCTCCAATAGAGTCATAGTATATACTTCAAATGTGTATTTCTCACAATGTCATTGGTCTGTTTGCATATTTGTAATGCATACATATTTACTGTGAGTTTGAATTCCTAACTCTATATTCAACACCTCATGCAGTGCGTAGCACATTGCAGGAACTTAGCAAATATCCATTGAATTTAATAGATACAATGTCTGGAACATAAAGTAGATTAAGGTATCATTCTCCTAGTATATCCAGGACTTGGTCTACCTAACAGTCAAAACTAAAGATGCATTTTGTCAGAATATTACAGTCCATAAAGGATTAGTTGTCATATGATTTTTTTAAAAAAAATGCTTCCACTTAGATGATACTTTAATCAAATTAAATGCTGTTTTGTTGAAGCATTTAGTTAAATGTTAAATGCCCGTAGCTCTTGCAAATGTAACAGAATTGACCCAGGAATTTTCTGCACATACATTATAGTGTATTGGCAAAGCTACATTCCAAATGTCACTTTAACCTGAAGAAATGATCAGATTCCTGTTCCACAGAGCTGGTTTCAACGAGGAATTTTCAGAATGATGAAACCAGATTTAGCTGGTAGCAATTATTGGTACATTTCAGATGAGCTCAGCATGAAGAATAAGACTGAAGAAAGATTAAGTCTCAAATACTAAAGGAGAGAAAAAAAATGAAAAGAGAGACCGAAAGGGCTTGAAAAGCAGGAAAGGACCAGTTATCTGCAGGACGCTGGTTTTCTTATGTGAGATGGTGTGACCCAGTCTGGGTTAGAATGTTATCTCTTTGTGATCTGCAGAATTTCTCTCTTGACTGTAGCAACTGCAGAAGACTGAATTAAAGTCTTAAGGAGAAAAATCAATAAAGAAAAAAAGATAAAAGCAATATGGCTGGAGAGCATTTCAAAAACCATATAAAAGTCTCTTAAATGGCCATGGAGGACTAACCAGTATTTATAAGGGTTTAACAAGAATACCAATAAGAATAGATTTGTTGGTCTCCTTAGAGGAGCAGAAAGGCTTCTGGGTGGTTTATGGCCTTTAGCTGGTCTTTATTTCACTCTAGTGTGTGACATACAGAAACATAGATTGCATAAAGGACTGCCCACGATGACAAGAAATTCATTGGAGAGATATTATGAGAGATTTGGGGTTAGGGTAGCACTGACCGCTTGCTCAGTGGTGCAGATGAAGTGCAATACTCCAAGTACCTCCCTGTGCCTAGCTCTCCTTTATTACCGAACTGGGAATTTCTCTGAACTCTATACAAAAACAGACAACATAGTCGTTTAATCCCAATAATAATAATGCTTTCTCTAATATATCCTTTAAACATCTGCAAAAATGATTTCTTCTTTTACTATAAAAAGTGGAACACATTCCAAACCTTATCCTGGGCAACCATCTTCTTAATTTAAATGAAAAGGTGAAGGAAGCAAGAGGAAAAGAGTCAATGAAATGGAAGTGGCAGGAACTTTGTTTATTTAAATACAGTGTTTCTTGAGTTCCCAACATGTCATAGGTACTCCTTTATCACCGAGAAACTTTCAAAAGTGAAATTCTGGCAATACAGCCATGAATATTCTTAATTAGGAAGGAAATAAAAGCATGTGCTTTGCTTTGCTTTGATAAATGCCCAAAGTGAAACTTTACCAAATCCAGACATTAAAAAATGGTCTATGGTCATACCACCCTGAATGTGCCCAATCTAATCTGATCTTGGAAACTAAGCAGGGTTGGGCCTAGTTAGCACTTGGGTGGGAGAATGAAAACATGTACACATATAGTAAAAAGGGCACCTGTGCATGGAACTGTAAAACAGTGGCTGAGAACCTAAAGCCTAGGAGTGAAGGGAAGGACATGGAGAAGAAAACCTGTACTTAAATAGATTAAATAAGGATTCACACTGGGCTCTGTCTGACCCCAAAGGAAGTGCTCTTGCTCCCAATGCCAGGAACTCAATGAGCTCCTGTATCTGAATATGCCCAATTAGGAAAAGTAGGGCAATATAGATTTTATAGGTCTTATTCTTGCCCTTTTTTTCTGTCCTATGCTTCCAGTCCTTTCCCCGATCCCTTTACATGCACACCCCACCCCCATACGCTTACCTGTAGGCTAATCCTAGTCCAAGCATTCAGCGACTTTGCAATAGGTCATTCTTGCAGCCAGTCTAGTTCGCCTGTGCCTTAGTGATGGTCTCTTGACCTCTGCCTTTTGCTCCACATGAAATTTCAGTGCTGACAATCTAAATCCTGGCAAATCCTGGCATTGGGAGCACGAGCACTTCCTTTGGGATCAGATGGAGCCCAGTGAGAATCCTTATTTAATCTGTTTAATTATAGGTTTTCTTCTTCATATCTCTCGCTCCTCATTTTACAAAAGGGGAAATGAGGACTCAGTGGAGCCAAAAAACTTACCTAAAGCCATATAGCTAAACAGGACAGAATTCAAACCCAGTTCTGTATGTTCCCTTTCCTTTATTCTGATTCCCCAAAATTCTTCACCTGAACTGTACTGGCTGTGACAGACTTTCAAACACCACGTTCAGGTTTTCTGGATCTCCAAATCCTTCCAGCCTATAGAGGTTCCTCCTTACCCCCGGTGGACTGCACACCTCAGCTTGCAAGGACTGCCATCTTTTATCTGCTGTCAAGCTCTTTGAGCACAGTGTGCTCCCTGGCCTGGGCTGCCTCTCCAGACCCACTCTCAGTGACCCACCGCCTTTCCAATGAGTGAATCTAAATCTGTTCCTGGTCTCCCTCAGCCTGCCTCATTCCATGTGGAAAACACAGGCATGCCCACCCTGGTTTTGAGATATGACCCTCTTTTCTTGAGAACCCCTTAGAAGAATAAGGTTTTCTTTTCAAGTCATTTGAAAAGAATCGTGATTTACCCCAAATGGCCAAGAGCTTGGAGTCCCAAGTCAAGGTTTGTACCTTGTTTCTAATACTATCATGAATCTAATTCTGAGCTTTCATTTACTCATCTAAACATGGGAATAATAACAAACTTCTCAGTGTTTTTGTAAGGACTAAATAAATTATTTATGCAAATCCCTTTTCAGGTGCTCAATATATGGCAGCTCCTATTATCATGATCAACATCTCTGTTACTGTCATCATCACTTCAGGGCAAGAAAGGTCTTAGAGGTGAGAAATGCTTGTGATGTGACTGGAGGCAGGTGTTGGAAGTTCGCTTTACCTGGAGAAGCTGGTGGTAAGAAAGGGCTCTCAACAAGTCTGTGCTTTCCTGTGCTCAGTCACTAAATAGCGATGGCATCTTTTTTTCTCCAGTCTTATTTTTCAGTGAGCGCTGTCAGTGGTCTTTTCAATTGAAAGTTCTGCAAATTCTGGGAAAGAGTTTTGTAAATACACACATTTGGACTCCGTCCCTGAAGACCGATTCAGCCATTCCAGGTGGGGCTTTAGCACTTTTATTGTTAAAGGCTCTGCAAGCAATTCCAGTGGGTACTTCTTGTTACCAGTTCTCATGGAGCTCCACAGCCTTCCAAATTTGATATTCTGTCATTTCCTGACAACAATAAAAGAAAAAAATAATATGGGAAGTAAAAGCTGATTTGATTAGTTCTGGAGTATACATTTGTATTACTTTGCTAGGGCTGCCATAACAAAGTACCACAGACTGGGCGGCTTAAACAACAGAAATTTGCTTCTCACAGTTCGGAAAACTAGAAGTCCAAGGTCCAAGATCAAGGCGGCAGGAGGTTTGGCTTCTCCTGCGGTCTCTCGTTGGCTTGCAGATGGCCACCTTTTCACTGTATCGTCACATAGACTTTCCTCTGTGTGTGTGAATCCTTTGTGTCCCTCGCCTCCCCACTTTCTCCCTCTTCCCCCCTCTGAATTTCCTCTTATAAGGACATCAGTCCGATTGGATTAGGGTCCACACTAATGGACTCATTTTATTATTGTAACTTAATCACCTCTTTAAATGTCCTATGTCCAAATACGGTCATATTTTGAAGTACTAGGGGTTAGGGATTCAATATTTGAATTTGAAAGGGAGGGGCACAATTCAGTCTGTAATAACATTCAAAGCTTTAAAAAATGCACACTGACACTTTTAGGAATTTATCCTAGGGAAAGAGGGAGACATGCCCAAAGTGTTCCTCACAGCAGGAATCCTGACTATGCCCATAAAGCATTCGACTGGGTGAGCCTGAGAAAGTAGGACCCCTGGAACCACATTTTGTCTGCCCTCTGACCAAACCAGGCATTTTAGTGTCTGGCATCTGCAGAGAGAAGACCCTCAGGTAGCAGCTGAAAGAGCTGTTTTCATGAGGAGGCTTGTGGGCTAAGCCACAATGTGTGGTCTGAATCCCTTTAGGACAAAACAATGCAAAAGACAAGATGGGACTGGGAGTTCAGGCTTCCCCCACGCATGACGCAGAATGTGGACCACTTAGGGCTTATCGGGGACTCCAGTGTCTCCCAAAGGATACCAGTGTGCCCAGAGAATACTGACAAGAAGGGCCATTACCCCTGACAGGAGCTGATGGGAACTGATGGGAAGCACCGTTCCTAGGGACTCCTGTGGGTGTGTGAGGCCAAGATTGTGCATGAATGAAGGGAAGACAAGAGATGGTGAAAGGTACATCACTACTGCTAAGTACACCTCTTCTGTGTTCACAGGCTGAAAAGACCTTAGGAAATTTGAGTTTTGTTTACTATAGAAAAAAATGGGAAAAAACCTCCAAATGTTCAACAATTTGGGGATAAGTTAAGTAAATGATTCTAAATGATTCTGTGCTCATACAAATATAATATTATGCAGTTGTCAAGAATCACATTGTGGAAGAATATATACTCATGAGAAATATTCATGATATAATGCTAAATAAAAAAGACAGGACTAGTTAGTACAGCATAATAACTTTTTGGTAAATAAAAATTATCAATCACCTGTTAAAAATGCCAGGTGCATATATACCAAGTTGTGATTATCTTTGGATAGGAAATTCAAGCTATTTTTTTCTTAGTGATGATTCTCTGTGCTTTTTCAAGTTTTCTGCAATGTGCGTATAGGTTATTTATAAAATTTGAATTTTAAAAGAGTTTAATAAAAGAAAAACCAGCTCTGCTAAAATGGTATCCAGACTGATACCTGTCATTAGACTGTCTATGTGATTTGAGAAGGGACTGTTTTCTTTCCTTTTTTTTTTTGAAATTATGTCTTTCCTACTTTTTTCATTAAAATATCATTTTGAATAAAATGACAAAGATAGCAGATGGTAATTTAAAACGTATTTACTCGGAAAAAGAGAAAGTTGGTATCCTCATGTCAATGTCATCATTTAAAACGTTTTCTTATCTCTGAGACCCAAGAGTCTAGAAATAAATGCAATAAATATTTCATAATTTTTCCATACACATACATCTTGAATATCTATACCAAAAGTCTTTCCTTGTGCTTTTTACACATTGGTCTGTTATTTGTGTTTCAACTGTAGTACGTTGTCATTCCTGCTTCACATTGGCCAAGGGACCATCAAAGAATTTGGGTGATAAGCCCACCGATCTCTCTGACCTCCTATGCTGAATAATCAGAACA
>CAUYSK010002019.1:0-45486 GCA_963575035.1 Avahi laniger
TTATTTTTATAATGCAAAAGTTTATTAAAATATTAAAAAAAATTATACCTCCTGAGAGGAAAAATGAAATAATCAAAAATAATTATTTTCAAAGAAAGGTGGAGAGGAAAAGGAACAAAGGCACAGATATAAATTACAGAAAAGTTTTGAAGAATTAAACCAACATTCATCAGCTATTATATTAAATAAAAATGGAATTAATGCTCAAATTAAAAAATATATTTCAAACTGATCAAAGATAGTTTAAATGACAAACATGCATAATGAATGAAAAAAAGATATTTATGTAAATATCAGCCCAAGATAGTGTACCTAAAACTCTTTAAGAGTCTAGTAACTCCATAGATTATAAATCCTCTATGGATAAAGATTGTGTCTTACTCACATATGAACCCTTTGTGAGGCTTTCCACAATGGCATACATATATAATATATAATGATACAATTCACTTGAATAATGCATAAGAAAGAGTTCATAAGGTGCAGTAGGACATTAACTTCTTCAGAACAGTCTTGTATAATGGGGAAAAAGGTGTTATAATTTTTATTTTCATAAATGAAGAAAAACAAAAGCTAAGAAAATGACAACATAGCCAGAATTGGAACTCTAATTTAAATTGCTTAACACCTATCTTCTCCACTATTTTCTGAATTAACTATTTGTCAAATTGAATTGAATTGCATCATTGATACCTTTAATCATTCTCCAAATATTTTGAGACCATTCATTCAAGAATGATTGAACACATGTCTAATTGCTTCATTTACTTATATCATCTTAATGAATGTGAATTATAACTCAGTCAATTTAGTCCTAATAATTGACACTGATGATAAAATTACATCGCCTACCTGTAGTCCCAGCTACTTGAGAGGCTGAGGTGGGAAGACTGCCTGAGGTCAGAAGTTTGAGGCTGTAGTAGTCTATGATTACCGGTGAATAGCCATTGCACTGCAGCCTGGGCAATATAGGAAGATTCTGTTTCTTAAAAAAAAAAAAAAAAAATTAAATAATAGATCTAAAACAAAACATGTTAGTTCTTTTTCATTTGTTATGAAGAATCATAACCTTTGTGTGAAAGAACATATTCTTCATCCATGGAGCAAACAAGAAATTTGCATCTTTACAGATCCAATCAGAGATAGTAAAAAGGTTTCATCTGTATTCATTTTAATCAACTGGTTCAATCAGTTGGGTATCTGCCATATTGTTACTAGCTGGAAAACAACCATGACAGATATTCTGCTAGGTACTGAGAGATAGTTCTTATAAAACAATAGATGTCTTATAAAGCAGAAGACATTGACGCTATTATAAAACTCATGTTATGTTGTGATAGAAGAGAATTAAACAAATAAAAAAAATTTTAAAAAACAGTAAATAAAGATGACACTGTTGGTCCTTAAATAAGATCATAAAAATTAGAAGCTATTCTCTATCTTCTAAGGCTGGACCTGCGATTTATTTATTTTATCTATAATATGTATGTTTATTATATCTATGATATCTCATTTAAACCTCATACCTACCTGGTAGGAGACATATTAAATTTCACATGAATAAAAAGACAACTGATACTGTGAATTGTCAGTGTCAATAATTTCTAGATTAAATAATAAGATTAACAATAATTTCTAAAACTTAATTTCTAGAACTTAATTTATTAATTTCTGGAACTGAGATTTGTACTCTAGCATCTGTACATGATTTTGAAGTCAAAGTTTGGGTTCTTTCTGCCATATCAGAAGACTATTCTGCATTGATTTACTGTGTTATGACACGGTTCTTTTGTTGTACTATTTGTAGATTTTTCAAATTTTCATTTGCAATCAAAAAGTTTAAATAGCTCTTTTTTTAAAAAAGAAAAGTGATAGTAAAGATTTTTTTAACCTGTTTTCCTTTTCCCCAGTGAAGTAATTGTCAGTTTTGGTATATATAAGTAAAGCCATAAAATAATTATAAACTATACAAAAAAAAATTGTAATGAGAAACAATTCTAGCATTTGAACTATGCTTAAAAAAGCAAGTGGAGGTTAATAAATTGCAATCATATTTTTCCAGTATGGGTATATGTTTTTTCATTTAAAATGCAATTATTTTCAAATAAATCTATATAAATAATCTTTGAATACAACAAAATGAATTATTTCTCTTTATATAATGTCCATTAGATAATTTCTGATCATGTATGTGGACTTTTGAATTAAAGAGTTACTAAAGTAAGACAACAAATGACAAATATTTACAATGTATCTACTCAGCACCACAATTTTATGTAGAATCCTTGATTTTAAAACTCCTACTGAGAAAGTCAGAGTTAAATGTTACCTGGTTAGAGGTGCCATATCAAATATCATATACGTTCAATTACATTTGTTTTTCTGGAGATTTTTATAGTAACAAGAAAAACAATCAACATGTTTAAAAATAGAGGTAGCAGTATGAATTTTAAAGATGGGTTAGGTCTAGGACAGTGCCTGAGAGATGGTGGAGGTTCGAAAATATTTGTTAAATTAATGAATGAAAAGAGTGGGAATGCAAGTATGAGCTCACATTCACACTCTAGTGAGCCTTTTCATTTCTCACTGTTTGCTCCTAGAACAGAAATTATTTCAGACCAGGGAAGCAAGAAATCTGAAAATGTTTTTACATACAATAACATGGTCTTTATGCTCTCTTTCCTGTTTTGAAAGATATTGGTGGGGGTGGGTGAGTGGGTGGATCCTCTGAGAATCAGTAAAGATTTTTCACCCTCAGCCTGTGGCATGCAGACTGATTTCTTAGTGGAGCACTTGATCAACAACGTGTGTGAGCTGTGAACACCTGGGTTGCCCTGCCGGGAGCAGAGCTCTCTGTCTCTTAAGGATGTGCATTGCTGTCTGTAGGTTTTGTCAGCAGGAGCAAAAAAAGCAAAAGCAAAAAAATAAAAAAAATAAAAAAATTCGACAAAGATAATTCACAGGGGGGCGAAATGCACACATCAGTAAAGAGGAAGTGGCAAAGTTTTCTAGCATCCACGAGGAGCACTGTCAGAAAAAATATAAGTAAGTGCTGCTTTGCATTGTAAGGAGCAGCATGGGGTAAACTCCACAAAGGGAGAAAATAACACAAATTGTCTACCTGTGATAAACTAGACAAGTTCCCGGCATAGTGGTTTCAGAACATCCTTGCTTCTTCCTTCTGGTCAACTGAATGCTTTTCAGGTGGGGGTGATTCAGAGCAGGGGTTGTACTGAAAGTAACCAAGTGGTTGAGAGTAAAATATTTGGACATGTGTAGTGCTTAAGTGGTTATGGCCAGTAAACAATCACTTGGGCAAAGGAAAAAATCAAAAAGAGAACTACCTGTAAATACATATAAAGCATATTTAATTTTCTAGAACTTTAAAACATATGACAAACAATAAAACACTTTTTCATGTCCTTATACAATACAGCAGTTTGAAAGGTTGACATTTAACCCAAAGAGATTATAATAGACTGTAATAAAATGCAACCCCTCGCCCTACTTTTTACATCCTGATATTAGGCAGTGCTTTCCAAATCAGCAAGAATTTAATATTACTCACATAATTATCCTGCTTAAAAGACAAGAATAGGAGCAAAGGAGTCAAAGGTGGGGTTTTTGTCTTGTCTAATGAGTAGAAATTGGGGTTCTTTAGCCTGTGTGGCTTTGGAATAAGCCATAACAAATACAGATATACTGTTGCTTTTTATTTTTAAAAAGCAAGAGCTTCATTATTCATGCATTCATTTAGCACATACTATTGTGGATTTTGGTATTCTATGTTTTGCATGCCTTTAATACAAAATCAAGTAAGAATGTCATTAAAATTTTAAAGAAGTATTATGAAACCTATCAACCACCTGACATTTAATTTAAATCAGACCTGCCATTCATTTTTAATAAATTTATGAATCTCTGAGGTGGAAAAAATCAATACACATTTTTAGAAAAACAAAATCAGCAGGAAGTAGAAGACCCTCAGCAATACTTTGATTTTCTTCTGGAAAAGCAGCAAACGATGCTGTTTTGTTGTTCCTATTATCTAAATGCTCCTGAATTTCTTTAGTCATACCACAGTGTGTTGTTAAAGAAATATTTTTACTAAAAAGCTAAAGCCTTCAAAGTGATCGTTTGCTGTGATCCTTTCACGTCTCTTTCTTCTTCTCTTTCTCTTTGTGCCTTCAATTACCTAAAAAGACAGACAAATGTGCATGAAGAAGACTCTACTTTTGTTTTTCCAAGACTAACAGGAAGCAAGGGAACGAAATGCCATGGAGTACAGGGAGCATCTGCTAGAGAGACAGGGGTAAGGAAGAGAACCTACTGAAATACAGACAGAAATGAGTGTGAGGAAAGGAAATGTTTGATGGAAAAGATGATTTTAAAATACGTTCTAAGGCCTGAGGGGTACATGGATTGGCGTTCATGAGGACAGAATTTTTATCTTGATGATAAGGCCGATTTCAATAACTAAGGAAAGCAGATTTGAAGGAAATGTATTTTCCTGTCTAGAATGGAAACATTCTAAATAAAGTTGATGGTAGATTGTTAATATATCCATCAACAAATGATAAATATCCTGGAACCTCAATGAGTCAATAGATCAGAGTTCTTTACGGTCATCATCATGCAGCATCTTTCTAATTGCATAGTGAACTTTTTTAAAAGTTCAATCCAAATTTCTATCTGTATAGTTCACCAGTCTCTCTACTTTCCTTTTTCTCTAGCCCAGGTTTTCTCACTTCAGCACTACTGATGTCTTGGATCAGACAATTCTTTGTTGTGAGCGGCTGTCAGGTATCTAGGGGCATATAGCAGCATGCCCAGTTTTTTACACTGAATGCCAGTAGCGACCCCCAACATAAAAATAAAGTCTCCAGACATTGCCAAATGTTCCCCCTGGGGTGGGGAGGAGTAGGAAAATTGCTGCCCATTGAGAATCACTGCTTCATCCTCAGTGAACCATTAAATTACTTCTGAGCTAATGAATTACTTTTTATTTCCTGAACATACATGATGTTTTGCTACTCTGTGCTGTGCATTCCATTTCCTATGCTTTCAATGGTTTCCTATCTTTCTGTGTCTAACGCACTCTTCTTCTTTAAGCCCAAACCAAATGGAACTCCCTGTGAAATTTCTGACATCCCATAATAATGCCACTTTCTTTTCTATACTCTCACAGCAGTTTATACATATACCTATATTATATTCTATAATAATCCCTTGTGTAAACATGCATCTTCTCTATTGCAACGCCCACTATTTAGGGACCGAAACTTGTCTAGTCCATTTTTTTCTGTCCACACTGCCCACCGTACTGCATTATACCTAGTGACATCAACAGTAACAACCACAAAAACACCGGTAAGCACTTGTGTCTATTAAGGCACTGTTCTACGCTTAGTCCATTTAGCATTGCCATAAAGGAATGCTCGTGGGCAGGTAATTTATAAAGAAAAAAGGTTTATTTGGCTCGCAGTTCTGACGGTTGGAAAATTCAAGATTGGGCATCTGCTTCTAGTGAGGGGTTCAGGCTGCTTCCACTCATGGCAGAAGGGAATTGGAGGGGAATTGGCGTGTGTAGAGATCACATGGTGAAAGAGGAGGAAAGAGGCGGAGGTGCCAGGCTGTTTTTAACAACCAGCTCTCATGGGACTAGTAGAATGAGAACTCACTCACATTTCGGGAAGGGCATTAATCTCTCCATGAGGGATCCTCCCACGTGACCCAAACACCGCCCTTTAGACTCCATCTCCAACACTAGGGATCAAATTTCAACATGGGATTGGATAAGGGCAAACAAACCATATGTAAACCATAGCCCAAGCACGTAATATTTGCTTGCTGATTTTATCCTCACGATATAACTATGAGATATGCATTATTACTATTACTATTTTACAGATAAAGGAACTGAGGCTTAAAGAGGCTAACTATCTTGTATAAGGTTACACAAGCAGGACACAGTTGGTTTGAACCTAGGCAATGTGACTTAGGACTTATATTTTTAACCTCTGTACAATAACAACTTCCCAAGTGAAGTAATTAATATTTGTAAAATTAAGATGCTAAATAATTTTATTTGCATAGTGGGAAGATGATTTGGTATTATCACTTGTGATAAAATAGGGGAAAAGTGCAGACCACAGAGATCCATCTTAATGTAAGATTCCTATAGTGGACCTAATAGATGAAAAAGGTACAACTCCAGAGATATGAATGAGATCCACTGTTTGGCATTTGATAGTATATAGGGTTTAGGGTTGACAAAGAACAATTAAGAAACAGACTGGTCACTAAACTTGAAGAAAATTTGTAGAAAAGCCTCCTTTTATGGAAAACAAACAAGGCAAAGAAAATAGCTTTATTCTTTTGGTTGACATTCCCACGCAAGCGTTGGTGGTCTGAGACAAAATTTTGGTTTTTCCTATCTCTATTAAACTTTTACAACATTTTATTTCTACAATAAAATGTATGGGAGCCCAAATATACTTCCTAAATTATTCATTTTCTTTAGCAGAATGTCTTAAAGCTCAGCAATTATAATGAATAAAACAAATTTCAGAGTAGTTTTTTTCAACAAGGAGAAATCAAATAACCTTTTATAGATGCATTTATGAATTCATTAAGATTCCTATAGTCCTCAAAAATCACCTCTGCAGATAATTTCAAAAAGAAGCATCAAGCTCTCAGAACAAGCTTGCATCTGTTGAAATATAACCTTGAAATTCTCCACAGCTCTCACATATTCATAAACGATTGGGACTATCATGTCAAACTGTGTTCATTCCTTAAGTACTTTTATTTGCCAATACCATCATGTATGAGAATCAATGGGATTATGTTACAAAGGTGGAGTATGTTCAGCAGTTCCTTGCACATATGGAAAAATATCAAATTCAAGTTCTTCTGTGGCTGTTTGAGAATCAGCACTATTCTTTTTAGTCTACTGAGGTTGAGCAAAGTGAAGCAGGGATATAAACATGGTTTCAATTCCATGTACACTATCAGTTACCAGACTGTTGTGTGTGAGTAATTCAGCAATTGCTACCTTAATATTATTTTAATGTTCAATTCTTTAATTAACCATAATGTATGAGTTATTTGAAAATAACTGAACAGCAGTGTATTCATTAACAGGAAATTGGCTTCTGGAATGTTCCTAAATTGGTAGCTTAACATTACATGTAATTTTAGCCCATGTCCTAGTCCAAGCTGCCGATCCTTGTTGAGCAGCCTTGCACGTGACCCAGGCTCTTTTCATATTGTGGTCTTCCCTTCTCTTCATCATCAAATTCCTCTATACTCAGGTAATGTTTGAGAAAAGAGAGGGAGAATTACTTGGGGGAGGTTTATAAGTTGTGCACATCACGATGTGCATATTCTATAGGTCAGAACTCACTGGCACAGCAACTCCAACCAGCAAGGAAGCCTGGGAAATGTAGTTTAGTTCTGAGACTGAAAGAAAAAGGGAACAGGGTTTAGCAAACACCCAGCATTCTCAGCCACAAGCATTATGAGCAACAGATTTATTAAATACTTAATGTAGATACATGTACTATATATACATATCTATTTTTGTGCTCGTATAAACCAAAGTACTCAAATATATCTGTTCATATCAGTTTTCTTTTTTCTCCTTTATTTATTTCAAAATATTACTTGTGTACAAATATTTTGGGTTACATGTCTTGATTTTGTTATGCTTGAGTCAGGATTATAAGTGTTCACATCACCATGATAGTGTTCATTGTACCTGTTAGGTTGGTTTTTGCCCCTCCCTTTCTCCTCCCCACCCACCCCCCCCCTCCGCCACCCCTGGCCTGATTTCCACTCGGTTTTACTTCCCTCTGTGCACATATGTGCTCGTCAGATAGCTCCAGATTAATAGCAAGTACGCGTGGTGTTTTTCTTTCAGACACTTCACTTAGAATAATGGTATCCAGTTCCATCCAAACTGTTGCAAAAAAGTATTAATTCATTCTTCTTTGTGGCTGCATAGTATTCCATGGTATACATATACTACATTTTGTTAATCCACTCATGAACTGATGAGTACTTGGGCTGATTTCAAATCTTTGTAACTGTGAATTGTGCTGCAATAAATATTTCCACACAGGTGTCTTTTTGATAAAATGTCTTCTTTTCCTTTGGGTAAATACCTAGTAGTGGGATTCTTAGATGGAATGGTGGTGTGCTTTTTGTTCCTTGAGGAATCTCCATATTTTTTTTCCATAGAGGTTGTAATAATTTTCAGTCCCACCAACAGTGTATAAGCAATCTCTGGATCCATGCCAGCATCCATTGTTTTTTGACTTTTTAATAAAAATCATTCTAACAGGGTAAGGTGATATGTCATTGTGGTTTTATTTTTCATTTACTTGATAATTAGTGACATTGAGCATTTTTTCATATGTTTATTGGCCATTTCTCTATTTTCTTTTGAAAAGTTCCTGTTCATGTCTTTTGCCCGCTTTTTAATGTTTTTCTTTTTGTTGTTGTTTTTTTCCTTGCTGATTTACTTGAGTTCCTTGTTGATTTGATTTATTAGCCCTTTATCGGAAGTATAACTTGTGAAAATTTTCTCCCATTCTATAGGTTGTCTATTTGCTCTGTTGATTATTTCCTTAACTGTGCAAAAGCCTTTTAATCTAATCAAGTCCCATTTAATTAATCATTTAATTAATTTTTTTGTTGCTGTGATTGGTAATGGGGTCTTCCTCATAAATTCTTTGCCTCAGTTGATATCTAGAAGAGTTTTTCCAACATGTTCTTCTAGAGTTCTCATGGTTTTGTGCTTTACATTTAAGCTTTTTATCCATCTTGAATTAACTTTTGTGAGTGGTGAGGGATGTGAATCCTGTTTCATTCTTTTGCATGTGGTTATCCAATTTTCTCAGCACCATTTATTGAATAGGGATTCTTTTCCCCAGTGTATATTGTCTGCTTTGCCAAAGATCAGTTGGCTGTATGTAGATGGTTTTATATCTGGGTTCTCTGTTCTGTTCCATTGGTCCGTGTCTCTATATTTGTCTAATACCATGCTGTTTTGATTACTATAGTCTTGTAGTATAGTTTGAAGCCTGGTAATATGATGTCTCCAGCTATGTTCTTTTTGCTTAAGATTGCCTTAACTCTTTTCTGGCTCTAAACAAAGCATAAGATTATTTTTTCTAGATCTGTGAAATATGACATTGGTATTTTGATGGGGATTGCATTGAATCTGTATATCACTTTGGGTAGTATGGACATTTTAACAATGTTGATTCTACTGATCCATGAGCATGATGGATCAGTAGATCCATTTGTTTGTCTCATCTGCGATTTCTTTCCTCAATGTTTCATAGTTCTCTTTGCAGAGATTTTTCACCTCCTTGGTTAAGTATATTCCTAGGTATTTTATTTTCTTTGTAGCTACTGTGAATGGTATTGATCTTTGATTTGACTCTCAGCTTGACTTGTTATTGGTGTATAGGGATGCTACTGATTTGTGTACATTAATTTTGTAACCTGAGACTTTACTGAATTTATTTCTAAATTCTAGGAGTTTCTTGGTGGAGTCTTTGGGGGTTTTTTAGATATAATATCATATCATCAGCAAAAAGCAATAGTTTGATCTCTTCTTTCCCTATTTGGATAATCTTTGTTTCTTTCTCTTGCCTGATTCCTCTGGCTAGGACTACTAGCTCTATGTTGAATATAAGTGGTCACAGTGGGCACTCTTGTCTTGTTCCAGTTCTTAGGGATAATGCTTTCATCTTTTCCCATTCAGTATGATGTTGGCTGTGTGTTTTTCATCTATGGCTTTTATAATCTTGATATATGTTCCTTCTATGCCTAATTTCTTGAAGATTTTTATAATGAAATGTTGCTGAATTTTGTTGAATGCTTTTTCTGCATCCATTGAGGTGATCATATATGTTTCTTATTTTGACCACAAATCTGTTTCATCCAAATATCAATAATATTAATATTATTCTAGTCATGTTGCCTCTGTACGTCCTTCTTGTTTTTGTGCATCATACTCCGTGCTGATCTTTGCTCCCATTTTCTTATGCCTTACATCTTCCCTTTTCCAACTATCCTTGGTAGTGGTACTTCCCGTACCAACTGTATTAGTCAAGTAACTGTATCTCATTTCACTTTAGATTTTAAAGGAAATTTGTTGGATTTCATTACCCAAGAAAGATTCAACACTGAAAACCTTGGAAAGAGCAGAGATATGGCTGGGGCTCAGAAACAAATGGAGCCTAGGACTCCACATACACCAGGGATCTGTCTCTAGCTCTGATCTTTTCTTCTCTTTGAGTGTCAGATTCATTCCGTCTCTACCAAACAGCTGCCCAAATATGTCGGCAAACATTGTTTTTACATCTTAGGAAATCTACCACTGGAGAGTAACCCTTTCTCAGTTTCAATTAAAAAATTCCACTTGGCTTAGTCATATGTCCATTCTGGATCAATCGTGGGTTTCTGGGGGAAGGTCAAATAGGATAATGGCAGCCTCTCTGGGAATGAGATACTTGTACAAGTATGTGGAACAGTTCCCAGAAGTGGAGGGGTGGGAGGAAAAGGTGAAATTGGGAGGTGGAAATAATCTTTTCAGAAAAAAGAACTGGTGCTAGCAGACAAAATAATACACCTGCTTTTGCAGAAACTCACAGATTTTCTCAGCAAATTCTTCATCCAGTTACTATACTGTAAAGATTTGCAAACCTTATTAAATAGAAGTCTTTTCTTTGTTACTAGATTATTTTTCTTTTTCTTATTTCCTTCCTCTTTTTTTAATCATGATTTATTTCTAGTTTGCTTTTCTCTTTTATAAATTATCCTTTTAATCTCTCTGAAGGTCCATGTTGTATATAATACTTTACTGCCCTTAAACACCATCTCTCCTCTTATATTATTTGGCATTATTATCAGAGGCTACATTCTCTCTTTGGCCATATATCCCCTAAATATACACTCTTATGGGTAGGCCTGCATACTTTTTTTGACTGTGACCAAATAAAAAATATTTTATACACCATTATGTAGTGCAGACTCACACATATACACATGTATATTTATGTAATGCAGACAAAAGGATTTTTTAAAAAACTCTTATCTTTATTATATGTGATGTACTCTCATATTTAATATATTTCATTTATAAATGCCAGCCACAAACGACTGAATTTATTTCACAATCCTCTGCTCA
Source organism: Avahi laniger (assembly GCA_963575035.1). Lineage (NCBI taxonomy): Eukaryota > Metazoa > Chordata > Mammalia > Primates > Indriidae > Avahi > Avahi laniger. The sequence goes on from CAUYSK010002019.1 coordinate 11,207, forward strand.
CTCTGGCCATCTAACCTCTTAGCATTAAAACTTATGGGGTACACTGGCCAATGTCATCTGCTGGTCGCAATGGCTATGTGCTAAACATACAGATCTGAGATTTTCTAATCCACTCCTCTTGGATGTCAGAGTGAGTATGGCATCATCAACTCTAGGACAAACCAGAGCATTCCATCTTCAAGAAGTAGAATGCCATATTTCTGGATTATGGTCTATAAAGAAGAAGCTAGTGATTACAGCAAAAATTTTAACAGTTCTGGAATGAAGAGTTAGTTTGCTTATTTATAAAATAAAGGTAAAAATGATGCTGAGCCCTTTTCCAACAGAAAATAAACTTCTAAAAATCCCCAATAGTAGGTCCTAAACAGCATGGCAACAATATGAACAAAGTACCACAATGTAGCAGGTATACACCCTACAATCTCCAAAAAAGAGTGGTTATTATTTCTCTACTATTTCCACATAAACTTCAGTATAAGTTATTTTAGTCAGGACTTGATGAAATAATAAGATTTTACCAAGGAGAGGAGTCAAAGGGCAGGGGGCATCAGGCTGAATGAATATCAGAGCACTTGATAGATCATTTTACCATGTTTTCCTTTTATACACATATCATTTGAGAAAACATCAGGTTAGATAATACTAGCATAATAATAATAATAATAATAATAGCAATCATATACTATAAAGTGACAGAATGTCAGCCACTGTACCTGCTTTATTTAATTCTCAGGACAACCTTATGGGTATGGATATTATCATCCCTGTCTCACAATTTATTTAGGACATGTTAATTTGCCCAAGGTCACATTACTGGAAGTTTTAGAATTAGAATTTAAGCCCTGATCTGTTTCATTTCTTAGTTGGATCTTTTAATCACAGGCTGTACTGCTCCCTGTTCTCTGCCCTCCCAGCTCCCAGCAGCCAAGTTATGATCCATCACTTCAAAAGTCATCGCTACCATAATCACTGATACATGTGCTTCAATTGTGACACAGAAATTTTTGCAGAGAAGCTCTTTTGGTTGTTAATCATATATTTCTTCTAAAGCTACACTGTCCAATATTTTTGTGCATGGCTATTTAAATTTAAAGTAATTGAAATGAAGTGAAATTAAAAATTCAGTTACATTTCTATAGTAGCTACATTTCAAGTGTCTGATAGCCATATGTGGCTTATGGCTACCATTTTGGACAGCAACTATATATACGTGGATATGTGCACACATTTTCACAATTGCACAAAGTTACTAGGGGTTGCACTGAAGAGCAGTTTGAGTCACAGGCATTCCGATCATTATCTATACTCTTTGAATCAATTTAACATGATGTGATTCTATTTTATTTCCTCTCAGCTTCCTTACTTAATATTCAGGAAAATTAATTTCCTGAATCCTGAGAAAATGTCAACTATTCTTATCAATCTATATTTATGTGTCTAGTATGTATTCCATTATTGAAGTATATTTTATTTAAAAAAAAGAAAAAGAAAAATATGTTCTAAAATTGATTAAATATTTAATTCTCATTGGCCCATAACAGTTCTATTAAATCACCAGACATGTGGTCAATGCAAATGAAAGTCTTCATTGTGTCTATACAACCTTGGTGTGTTGGAGTCACTCATTCATTCTTTATCTTTCAGCAAACATTACACTGAATGACAGACAGTGTGACTGGCACAGGGAATACTTAGCAATATGTATGGTCAAGTTATCCTGGATCGTATAGGTGCTACTATAAAGTGCCCTCCCTGAGTCAAGATTGTCATTGGCTTTGTACTGGCTGTATCCTCAGCATAATTTGGCATGTAATAAATTCCTACAAGATATATTTTAGAATAAATGAATGAACAATTTTTTTCCAATTTTTATACATTTGTACATATCTTGGCCATGGTACTACATACATAGAAAAATAAGTTGAAAGGAGCTGACCTAAACCCATTCTGTTTTCTCCATAGAGATAGTTTTAAAGTAATTTAATTTTAAGTAAAATTTTCTCACATAAAAACTTCAAATAAATCTTAAATGTGTTACTTAGATCATACTTTTCCTAATAGATTTAAAATGTAAGTTAAATTATAAATTGAAACAGCAGGCCTAAAATTGGATATGAATTCCTTTGTGGGACTGACCATCATACTTCATATACCTGATTCCATAGAAGCTAAGTATTATTGGAATTATGCCGGGGTGAACCCCAGATGTTCAAGCAATGTTCACTTTTCTAGACAAAATTAAAATAGAAACCCTTCATTCTGGCAGCTAAAATGCTTACAGTTGGCATGACGCCTCTCAGAGACTAATGAGAAAGATGAGAGTGATAACACTACATTGAGATTCTATGTCATTATTCATCCCCTACTCTCTATGGAGGCTTTACAAACATTAACTAATGCTCAAAAATATCCCTGGGAGGTAGTTTATCATTGATGTCTTTGTCTTGTACCTCGGAAACCAAAGCACAGGGAAAGATGAAATTATTTGAGGAAGTTCCTCTAAAAAAATATCAACTGCAAAAGACTAGAAACCAAATTTTTCAAAATTCTAAACTCTTGACACAATTCATATTAAAGTATTAGGTATATACAGAATAAAATCTTACAGAAGCCAAATCATTTTCAATGAAGGAAATCACCAGTGTTATTTTAAAGATCTTTATAATTTGATATATCCAACTATGCTGAAGGGACAAAAAAGACATGTTTCTTAATTCCTCTTGCTTTGATACAGTGATACAACCTGGAAATTCCACTTCTGTTGTAATATCCTAGTGAATTGTTGGCATTGTAGAAAGAGTCCTGAAATTATTTATAAGACTGTGGTCTGCTCTCCAACTCACTGTGCAGCATTTCACCAGTTATCAAATAATATTAAAACATAATTTGACTGCATAATACTCCTCAACATGGCTACATTATGATCTAGACAGTTATTCATCTTTTGTTGAATATCTAACTTTTATTGTATTTACTAATTTAAATAATGTTTCTATGATTATCCTCATATATAAATCTGTCCTAATCTGCAATTATTTGTTTTATTTACATCTATAGTTTTCAGAGGGCTTTGTCACCTTTGTCTACTTAATACATAAAATATAAAGTAGGTGAGTTTTGTTACCTCACAACTGAGTGAAATGAGAGGTTCAGTGCCTTGCCTGAGGCCACATAGTTAGCAGGAAACAAATTAGAGATCAGGATTTAAAAATTTCTGACCTTCCATGTTTTTCCATTTTTTCCCCCTGTTCTCTAAAAAGCAAATATCTTCTACTATGGACAAAGTTTAATTTCTGTAGATGTTGAAATTATTCCTGAATATGAATTTTTAAATATATTTTAGGCCTTTGGATTATCAATGTGGCTCTTCTATTTTATGGAATTCATATTGCAGTCACATGTAGTTTAAATTTTTCAATATTAACTAAAAACACACAATCCAAAATGAATAATCATTCATTTAACAAAAGTATTATAGATGATTGATAATATCATAAAATAGCTGGTGCTAAGGCTAAAGAGAGTCAGTAAGCCAACGTCTCTATCATCAATAATTTCTTTATCATTAGTACTTTGTTGTTTAGAAGCATAAATACTAATAAAATACATACATCTCATATATATGTTTAATATCCCCAAAATAATGACTTCTTAGATCTACAGAAAATTCATATAATCTTTAAAACATATCCAACTCAATCAATGTGCTATGTTTATTCTCCTTTACCTATAAAGGAGTTTCCAAGTCTTAATTCACTGTAGTTAATAAACCAATTGCAAATTGCAAAGACATTTGGTTTATCCATAGTTACACTAGTTACATTGAGAAAAAAATATTAAAATATTCTTCTACCAAATATAGACTTTAGTTCCAGGCATACCACTCTGAGGGTTAAGTTTCTGATTTAAGTAAGAGATTATTTAAACACAGCAAATATCTTTAATGCAAAGAGTGTTTTTTATGTGACTATATATAAACACTAAATTTGTGTTCCTTGAAATTTGATATTTTCTTTATGTGGGAAGAATTAATTCACTTTGGCTCTAAGGTATAAAGAAGTGAATGTCACAGGAGGAAAGGCTTGAATTCTCATAATCCCTAAGAGAAGTTATTGTAGAAGATATTGGATATCTATTCTAAAGGACCAATACCATTTAATGAGAGAGTAGGATAGCCTAATGAATTTTGAGGCCCCTTATACAATTAATGGCTCGAAGTATTGTCTTTCTTATTGTTTATATTGACTTTGTTAGAATTATTTATTTGCTTCACATTTAAGTAGATTTTTAACCGCTAGAGCTTCCGCTCTTCAATATATGCCCGAAATCTTCCAAAATTAAAGAATCATTCGAGAACAATAGCAGTAATTTTTCTTCTATGGGATGAAAATCTCACAAATACCAGGGACTGTCCAACAGAGTGGGAGTCAAGTTGCACTCCTAAGTCTTTGTGTTGGAAACCAAGAAACTCTGAAAGAAAATGTTTTAGCTCTTTTTTAGCCCACAAATACACGCCTTGTCTTTTATGATAACTGCAATAGATCCTTTCTTAAAAAACTGATGAATATACCTAATCTATTCCTGTAGTACTCAAAAAAAGAGTAGGCAAATTTCTCAGACATTTTAAATGTACATTTCTTACATTAAAATGCTTGTTATTTTACCTCTCTGAGGTCAGTAAGTACTACAGTCTTATTCTGGTGTTACTGATAAGAAGACGGAGGCAGCAGGGCTCAGATGACATATTCATTACAGCAGAGGAAATTAATGACAGCTCTGGGATCAAACTCAAAAGCTCCTGGCTCGCTTACTGATACTTTGCATATTTGTTTAAAATAAAAATATCTCCCAGAGATCTGACTGTAAAACTCAACAGTGTCTCTTATCATGGTACCTGAATTCTCTCTTTTAACTTAAAAACTAAAAGAACAATAACATCAAAAAACTTCTATTTTTTATTTTTCATGAAGTTCCTAAAAATGAGAACTAGTCTGGTGTACTTGTGTATATAAATCCTAAGTGGAAATGTCTCCAAGCCGTAAGTGCCTCAAAGAGCTAACTCAAATGTTACGTGACATATTGCTGTGAGAGCTTCAAGGGAGCTTGGGACTGGATTAGACTGGGGAATATTCTCCAACAGTCCATCTGGTTATAAGCATTTTATGTGGCGTTTTCTTTATGTTTTTTCCCATGGATATGTGTGTACTTTGTTGGAAAAAGAAATCAGGAATTTTATTTTTAAATAGAAGGATAATTATGCATTTTTAGGGGGAAAAAAACACCTAGATGCCTAGCATGAGTTAATTATAAACTATCTAAAGATAATCATTTATTCCTTTTTATGGGCATAGTCAATTATATTCACCTTAGTTAAACATACTGTTCCTTTTATAAGACAGTAAAATGTAGAGGTTACTACCTGAAACACTCCAATGTTCGAAAATTTCAGTTCCTGAAACTAAATTTGCCTGTAGCTGAACTAAATAAAGATAGAGATAATTCTAGCCAATCAGAGAAAATTGCAGATGAGGTTACAGGGATAATTTCAGCCTCATAATTGGGGGAAAATTTATCCCCATTTCCACACACACAAAAAAATTTTATATTGGGGGTTCTTCTCTTCCTTTAAATTACAGACTACTCTAGAAGGACAGATTTTATTTCTAATTTGTCTTCAAAATCGGGACAATTTAAATCAAGTCATAGGTACAAAAGAACAGAAATGAGAGCAGGACAAGATTGGTATGGTGAAGCATGCAGCGAGCCAGGAAGGGAAATAACACAAATGACAACAATATTCTTCAGTCTTGATTATGCCCTCACTCAAAATTTTGGCTTTTAAAGATAAAAAGATGAGAGTGGAAAAAAAGCATTAAAAAAAAGGTTAAAAGAGAAGGTAGGTGAAATGGATGTTGAGGGAAATGCTTCAGCTTGATTTGCAAATTTTCAAGGGTAGATATTCCCATGTCAGCTCTCACCAATTGCTGCTCGGCTACATTAAGTGCTCTAAGTACATTGGAGAGTCCTTAAACGGTATTTACTATAGAGCCGAATTCATCATGTGAACCACAGTCAAGAAATTTTAGTTTGCAAAAGTACAACAGTATTAGTCACCTAGTATGAGTCCCTAGAACAAAGTTCTAGCAAAGCTTTCGATATTCATGTACTCCTGGTGTGTATAATGTGCACGTGTGTACGTGTGTTTGTGATATTTTGTTCCCTAAATCACTGACTTACTCCATAGATAGGAAAATATCTAGTATATACAAGTGTGGAGTGTGTGTTTTAGGCTCTATTACCACCATAAATTTCACGCCTCTCTCCATATTAGTATTAAAATATTTATTTGTGCAATTTTCAAAGAATGTTGCTCACAGCAACATCCTTACTGTCTATCAGTGGGTCAGTATCCCACCTCCACGTAATGGTAGCTTTCTCTAGAGAGTTTTTATGGCAATAAACATGGAAGGAAAACACTAAAGAAGTAGTATTCATCAGACATCCATTCTATGCACGGTGCTAGACTCATTATATAAAATATTCATGTTATTTTATATATTCTGAATACAAATAAACAGGTCCAACTTAAAATGTACATTTTGAGATTATGAACCTCATATAAACCCAATCTCTTCAAGTTGAAAAATCAGAGGAAATTGTGCTATAATTTTTATTCTAGAATATCAAATACCAAACAAATTATTATTTATTTTGTGGTCCAAAAGGCAAAACATGCATATATCTTTTATTTTAAAACTTTTTTTACATTACCATTTTTACTGATCTTTTTTATTTTTCATATCAGGCAATTAAATGCATGTTCTGTCTTCTGGCAAGGTGAATAAAAATTAAATATTCATTTAAATAATCTCCATGCTTATGTTCAACAATCCACATCTAAAATATTATTAATGTGTTAAATTATTAAACATAAATCACAGGACAAAACTTTCAGCTTGTAAAAGTCACCAAGGTAAGTCATGAAAATCTCAGTGTCATTTAGTTTTCTCTTATATAAACTGAATTTTTAAAAAGGTATGTAGAGTTCATTCACATAAAAATAGCTACCCAAGAGTAGGTAATTATTTCATTATGCAAACATGAAACAATAAACTCTATTAATTTATCACAATAAAAACCAAGTTTCTAAGAATAATATTAAATCTTTAGCTTCAGTTTTATCTTAGTAAGTTATCTTTCTTGGAATTTAAATACTTGAACATTTTCCTGTTGTAAAAATAGCTTGTACAAACATGTATACTTATTTACAAAGAGTAATACAAATGTGTCAAACATAATAAGAATAAAAGAAGTTACAATAAGAATCCGAAAATGAATATCCATTCAAAATAATTCAAACAATGTGATGATAGAATTAATCTAGACTTTCTAAATACTGATTGTCACTGTATTATAAGCCCCGGAGATACTCATCAAAAGCATGCTTCTAATAATTATAACATTTTAAAAGAATTAAAAGATTCATTGAATAATAAAAACTTACCCTAAGACCCATTTGTTAATCTGTTCACTCATAGCCAAAGCCTGCATCCTGGCAAACAAGCGTGATCTTTTCTGCAATGTCTAATACAAACTATGGCACTTTAATAAATGATCACATTTGAAAATGTAAATGCACTTCTCTCAAGGAAAGATCAAACAGAACTCTTGTTTAATTCATGTTATGAATATACTTTTCAGTTCAAATACTCTTTCAAGATGTTTTCCTGGTAAAATTCATATATCACATATACATAAACATATAGGGAGTGAGTGTGAAAAACTATGATGGAGAAGTTTTACATTTTGCAAGTCCTTTAGTGAGAGTCAGAGAAGCCATCAGGAAGACTCATAAGCCTGTGTGAAGTGAGACTCACTTTAATGAAAACCTCTCTCACACACCTCATTTGTAGAATTATACAGAGCAGCTTAAATTCCTCATCTGTCACTTAGGGTTTAGGCTTATTGAAATGCATCCTGCACCACAAAATGCCCTTTTTCCTTCCTCTCATTTTCACTACCGCTGAGTTTTTGTTCTGAAGGCCATTGATTGGTTCTGACAAGAAAGTTAAGCCTTACAAACAGTCTGTTTTGTGAAGGACCAATTGTCAGTATCGTCAAATGTCTTGGTGTACTCCTATCTGAATGGATTTGTGAAATGATGGATGTTCTGAGGGAGAATTCCTTCAGGCATATAACATTATTTCAAAGTTTAAAAATTTATCTTTTGACTTAAATGACCAGTAGCCCCGTCTCTGACTTGAATATTGTTGATTAATTGGTCGGGAAAAACCAGTAGTAAAGTATAAGTATTTTTTTAAGGTAAATTCACCAGCACAAACTACTCAAAGTCAATATAAAATACAATAAGCCATAAAGTGTGCTCTGGCTGAGAAAAAGGACAAAAAACTCTTGTAGATCAAAATGTGAAAAATACAATTATTTATTTATAGCTTGTCAGGTGTATTCCCACAACTCGTTTTGTTTCTGTTTTCCACAACTTCAAGAACATTTTGAAACACTACCACCAAACCAATGGTTTGTTCACATCTCAGTTGTGCTCAAAATTTGAAGCAATTTTTGTTTTTGTTCTTAAGTATGAAGAATCTCCACAGAAATTTCAGAAAGATTAAACATTGGTTTGGGATGCTCAGTTAAATCTTTGTTGATGTATTTGAAGATATTGTAATTGATTATTTTTATAAACTACGTTTATTGTGCTATTTTGCTCTTAAAATGACTGAAATTCTCATTGCCAAATGAGGTATTTTGGTTTGTAATGATTAAATTAATACTCATAATGTCTTGTGATGACCCTTGCTATAATTATTTATCTATTTATGACTTGGTATACAATATATTTTATATTAATTATTTTCATAAATTTGCCAGCTACTAAAAGCTATTCCTTGATTTCTTTCAACTTCATTTTCCCCCTTATTCAATACCTAATACGGACCATTCTAGACATTTGAACTTTCAAAATTTTCTTGGGTACATTAATGCCTTAGTTGATTTTCTTTCTATAACATATCTCAAAATATAATTTCCAAATTATCTAACATTAGCATATCTAATCATTGGCAAATTCCCCCTTTTTTTTAAACAAGGGAAAACTGTGGGAAAATGAGAGGTTCTTAAATAAAAATGTAAAATATCCATCATATTTGACCCTATAGACATATCTTAGAACTACACCTTAACAAATATGAGAGGTGATTTGATTCTCCATAGGACTTCTTGTTATACACGGCAAATGCTTTTCTGAATTAAATAAATTTGTAATAAATAAAAGAAATTTCCTTCAACTATAGTAGGAATTGTAAGTTATGGTAAAAACAACTTCTTGGCTAAAGCTAAATGTTAAAATAATTAAAAGCTTGTTTTAGTGAATATAAAGCTCTTTTAGACCAGATAAAAAAGAATCTTCCTTCTTTTAATAACAGTGATTCTCCTCTATTGCCCATCATAATTCATTATTTTGCTATTTTATAGAGCCTAAAACTCAAGATCCCATCAGAGACAGTCTTTTTAAGAGTGTATATCCTTCTTCCAGCTTCCAGCTATTTGACACAAAGTGTGAAGTTCAGTAAAAAACAACTCAGAAAAAAAATCTGTGCTGCTTCTGTCAAGTTTCCACATTATACCTCAATAACCTACTGTCAAGAAAATGTCAAACAATAAATAGACGTCTTTTTCAGAGGTGAAAATTGTCAAGGGTTCTTTTATTCCCCCCTGCCTTAATGTAATAGGCCTTGCATAGATTTCTCTCTACTTGTAACAGAAGAAAATTTGTACTTTCTCTAGGAAGTTTCAGAGAATGATTATTTTCTCATGAAATGAGTCAATAAAGGGCACATAACTATACTTAACTACAAAGGTATCAGCATTAGATTAAATATGATGAAATATTTTATCAAGTTTTTCTGTAGATTATTTGTAGCCATAGGGAAAGAACATTAACTCTGCTAAGTATGTTGTATAGATGAGAAAAACTTAGCACTTGCAAGTAAAACAGGGTATCTTGATTTTATTAAATTTACTGCACTTAAAGTTCCTGCAAACATCTCATTTTAAATCCTCACTGAAAATTCTGTATGGTCAATATTAAATGTTCACACATTCAAATGAATTCTACCATTATTTTCTCTCATTACAATTATACTCTTTTTCTAAAAGAAATGATATAAACTCATATTTCTCAATAAAAATTAGTGCAGTGGGAATGTGACTGTGGTAAGTAATATCCTGTATACCCTAAATTGCCTATGATGCCACATTTTCCAGATTCCCTGGAAATTAAAAATAAGTACATTTTCTTATGTATATATTGATTTGGGGCCCAAGTAACAATCACTTAGTTCATTTATATTTCTTTCATATCCTGTGCCCTTGATTTCAGCATGGATCTCTCATTTGCGGGTTTTCACCCTACACTCCAAATTGAAAGGATACATATTTAGTTTATAATCAAAAATAGAAGTCAAACAATATTTCCTACTTGGAGAAGGTAAAATAAGAACAAGAGATTCTGGGTTAGAGACATTTCTTTTTCTCCTTCCCTCCCTCCCTCTCCTTTCTTCCTTCCTTCCTATCTCCCTCCCTCTCTCTCTCTCTCTCTCTCTTTTTCTCCCTCTCTCTCTCTCTTTCTTTCTTTCTTTCTTTCTGTGGAAACATCCTAAGGATAAAGCCCCATGAATCATCATAAAATGAGCAAACTACTCAGAAAACTATCAGCAAGGTCAAGAAATACAACATAACCAGAAGACCCTATTTTGACCCTTCCCAATCACTGCTCTAGTCCTCTTTACAAAGGATAACTGATGTCCTTAATTGTAATGATATGGAATACTTATCAACTTCACATAAAATTGGATTGTATGTTATACATTTGCTATGGTTTGAATGTCCCTGCCAATTTCATGTGTTAGAAATGCCAAATCATGTTACTTTGAGGTGGGGCCTTTGGGAGGTAATTAGGATTAGATAAGGGCATCAGGGTTGTACCCACACAACGGGACTGGTGGCTTCATAAGAAGAGAAAGAGATACCTGAGCTGACACTCATGCTCCTTTCCTCTCACCATGTGATCCTTTCCACCTCTGCCACGTATGACACAGCAAGAATGCCCTCACCTGAAGCCAAGGAGTTGCCAGCACTGTGCTCTTGGACTTCCCAGCCTCTAGAACTGTAAGAAATAAGTTTCTTTTTGCTATAAATTACTCAGTTTGTGGTATTCTGTTACAGCCACAGAAAATAAACTAAAACAGTGTTCTTTTGAATATGGCTTATTTCACTAAAGATTGCGTTTTTGAGATTAATCCATGTTATAGCATAAAGCTGCAGTTGTTGATATTTATTATTGTTTAGTATTCCATTTTATGCATTTGCCATCATTTATGTATTCTATTGTTGATGGTCATTTGGGTAATTTCCAATTAGAGGCTATTTTGAATACTTCCATGATTTGTTTTATGCAAGTCTTTTGATGTACATGTATACAATATTTTTATTGGATAAATACTAAGGAATGAGATTCTTAGACTACATATTCACCATTAGTAAATACTATTCAGCAATATTCCAGAGTGTTTGAACTCATTTACATGATCACCTGCAGTTTGTGAGAATTTCAGTTGTTCCACATCCTTTCTAATCAATAGAGTCAGTTTTTATAACATTAGACATTCAGGTGGAATGCAGTGATGTCGTCTGGTTTTAGTTTTAATTTCCCTGTTGACTAATACTGATGATCATATTTTTATATGGCTAACAATAGCCATATGAAATAAATAATAGCTAATTAGATAAACTTTCTATTTGGTTTCTTTTTGTTGATTTATGAAAGTTTTTTATGTATTCTAGACATAAATCCTTGCATTGCAAATATCCTCATTCACATGTTAATGTTTACATGCTATGGTGTCATTTTTTTAAACAAATGATTTGATTTTAATGTAGTTCAACATATTTTAATTTTCCTTTATGATGAATATTTTATGTTCTGTTTAAGGAATAATTCAGTACTTCAAGATCATGGAGTTTTTCCTCCTATGTTTTCTTTTAAAATATTTGTATCATTTTATCTTTCATATTATATCTATAATACACTCATAATTGATTTTTCTATATAGTATAAGGTAATGGGTCAATTCATGTTTTTCTGCAGTAGCTAACCAATTGACCTGGCAAGTTTGTTTAAAATTTTAGATGATAAGTGAATATTTAATTATAATGAAATATCCCTCTTTACGTCTAGCAATGCCCTTTGCATAAAAGTCTGCTTTGATGTATATTAATATAGTTTTTATTAATTATTTTTATGGCATATCTTTCCAATGTTTTTTGCTCATAATACACAATTTTATTTGATACATTTATATGATAAATGAATTCAAGTATTTATAATAATTTGTTCCTTATTCATTTAATTTTGCTCTTTTTTCTGTTTATTAAATAACAATTTCTTAGGTTGTCTTAGAGTCATTTCTTTTTTTTTTACTCTGTAGGCTATCTTATTTATGCCCATTATTCATGAAATTATATAGTATTTTGAAAATGGTGGAGTTTAGTTTTCCTCCGCTTGAATCTGAGCTGACACTGTGACTATTTCACCAGGCATAAACGGAGCTGTGCTAGTTCTAGTACTACTTTCAAAGGATTGACAATATTTACTTCCTTCCTTTCTTGAAATACTTGGTCTTCGAATGCTTCTGCTCAGAAGCCCATCACCATATTCTGAGAAATCCAAGCCACATATAGACCTTATAGATGTGTCTTTTGGTGGAAAGCCCTACCCAAGCTCACAAGCAGCAGCCAGCCCCCAAGGTCACCTGGGTGGCACTTCAACCTAGTTGAGCTCCCAGATTAATGAAGTAGGGCAGAAGATGGGAAGCAGAAGAACCACTCAGCTGAGAATGGCCAACTCACAGAATCAAATAATAAAATTGTGAGTTTCTAAACTATTAAACAACATACAGTCTAAACTCTATATGCCAATGAAATCCAAATTTATATTTCTACATTAAACCCCTTTTCTGGCTTTCAAGCCAGTATTTAGCTCTCGTCTTGATGCTTCTTATTTGCATTTGTCAAAGATTCCTTAAACTCTCAGCATGCTCAATGTTTTCCAGTGATACTCACCTTTTCAAATGTTGTGCTTCTTCTCTGTTAACTATTTCAGATGACACCAAAATTCATGCAATTGTATGACAGAGAAAGCTAGGTGGTATCATAAATTAAAATAGCTAACACTTTATACTATACTTTTTTTCATGTCCAAAATCCAATCTATCGTCAAAACTATCAGTGTTTCTTCTCCTTAATAACTCAATCTGTCTATTTTTCTCCATCTCATCTGTCAATACCCCTATTTCAGGCTACAATTGTTTATTCACTGACCTACTAAAATAGTTAACTGGAATACTTAAATCTACACTTAAATCTACCAATCCATCCTGCATGTATCAGCTAGAGTCATCTGTTACATATGAAGTTTTAATCCTCTTATCACCCTTCTTGAAATAAATGTTTCAATGGTTTATCATTGCTCCAAAGATAAAGTCCAAAATCCTTAGGATGGCCTGCAAAGACACATGATCTCACTTCTTCCAAGCACTTCTTGTTGAAGTTCTTTACACAAAAAATACTTATTCATATATAGAACACAACATAAAACTAGACAGAAAGTCTTCATCATTTTGGTTTATTCATCCATGTAAAAACAATGGATGCCCACTGTATTCTAGATATTTTCAAACACATTTTCTCATTTAATCTCTACAAAAAGTATTGAAAATAAGTGCTATTCTTTAACTTTTACATATTGGAAAAGTAAAACTCAGAGAAATTAAGTAACTTTCTTAAAGTCTAACAACTGCGAAATAATGGAGGCAGAAATAAAATTGTCCTGCAAAATCCATTCTTCCTTTCTTCTACAGATCTGTGTAGATGTAGTTTATATGACAAATGAGGATGCAAACAGATTGAAAAGGATCAAGATTTTTCATTATGCTGGGGTTCCCCATAGGGTTACCTTTTCCACACACAAAAATGATACCTTCCTTAAGTATTTCAGAGATTGAACAACTAGCAAATCCACACTTTGTATTAAAATTTTGTCATGCTATACTTCTATACCTGACAATGATTCCCTCTGAATAAGCACTCAAAATTTGTATATAATATTGTTGTCACTGTGCAATTGTGTACATTTCCTAAAGCAGGGGTCCATGTTCTCAGGTCATCAATCAGATCACACTTTCTGTACTTCCCATATGCCTTTTTATGTCACACTATTGCATGATAAAAAAAAATTTAGCTAGCTATGTAACCACCCAGTTGGAAATATATTTTCCAGCCTCCCTTGTAACTTGTTTGGCCACTTCGCTAAATTCTCACTCATGATCTGTGAGCAGAAGTAATATGTGCAGTTTTTGTATTACTTGCCCTGGATTTATTTTCCCTTATTCCCATAATTAGCATATGCATACTATAATTTAGATTTAACCATGTAGACAAAATCAATACCCTATGAGATAAAAAAGAAATAGAATTAGCCTAGGCCACAAAATGACGTTTAGTAGCATTTCTTTGAAAGCTTGTATAAACCAAACAGTATTTGAAAGAGAGAAACTTCTATCTCATTTACTTTGTTAAAGCAGCTTAGCCTTTATTTTAGGATTTCCCGAAAAAGAAATTCTGGTCTATCTCACTATGTCTCAAGGACTCACTATCATATTTAATGCATTAGTTCCCAAATTGTTTTGTTTAAATCTTACTTCTCCAACCATACATTTTTTTAAACATATACTTCATGTAGTGGTTTTCAATACATATATATATATATTCTGATTTATTTGTTTTCAGACTTATAAAATTGGTCTAGAAGGAAGTTTAACTATCACCTAGTCAAATTCTCTAAGAGGTCAGGGTCTGAATGAATTGTTGAATTTTAAACTACCAGTTGGCAATGTGATACTTTAGCTGACCCTTATCTCTTTCTCTCTTTCTCTCTGATTTCTGGTTGTTTCATTTTTAAAAATTATTTGATTTATGGTGATTAATGCATCCTTTAAAAGTACATACCTAAGTAGCAAAATTCAGTGACAGGTTTGGATTTGCAATTCCAGTAAAATTCATAGTATATAGAACTTTTCTTGTTTTGGAGATTCAATGGCAGTCTCAACTCTCTTATGTTATTTGTGACTCAAAGAATTATGCTGACTTTTCAAATCAATTCTTAATAAATTGAATATTGGATATACATATCAAAACAATCATTTATATCAGTACTAGTCCAATAGAAATATAATAATACTCACCTATGTGATTTACATGTTCCAGTAGCTACAATAAAAAGCAGGTAAAAAATAATTTTAATAATATATTTTAGTTAACCTGATATAACAAAAAATTGTCATTTAAGCACATATTCAATATAAAAATTATTAAGTAGACATTTTAGGTCATTTTTTCCCACAAAGTCTTTAAAATATGATCTACATTTTATTCCAAATTTTTCAATTTGGAAATTTGGATGGTAAATTTTCATCAACAATATTTAATATATATTTAGATTTCATAAAAATTACACATGAAAAATAAGATTCACAAACTCAAATGGTTGAAATCATACTTAACAACATTTCAGTTAAAAAAATAAAGTTTAAATTAATTAAAATTAAATAAGTTTAAAAATCCACTTCCATAGCTACACTAGCCTTATTACAATTGCTCAATAGTAACGTGTGGCTAGAGAGTAGGATGTTAGATAGTATAACAATTTTCTTTTGATCATCTCCATAGATTTGATAATGTTCACTACTAATTAAGAAGTTACCCATCTTTTTAAAAATGTATTTTGCCATTCTGTAGATTGTCTATTTGCTCTGCTGATCATTTCCTTTGCTGTGCAGAAGCTTTTCTAATTTAATCAAGTCCCATTTATTTATTTTTGTTGTTGTTATAATTGTCTTTGGGGTCTTAGTCACGAATTCTTTGCCTAGGCTATGTCTAGAAGAGTTTTTCCTACATTTTCTTCTAGAATTTTTATGGTTTCATGCCTTACATTTAAATTTTTTATCCATCTTGAATTAATTTTTGTAAGTGGTGAGAGATAAGGGTCCTGTTTCATTTTTCTGCATATGGCTACCCAATTTTCCCAGCACCATTTCTTGAATAGAGCTTCTTTTCCACAGAGTATGTTGTTGTCTGCTTTGTCAAAGATCTGTTGGTTGTAGGTAGATGGTTTTATATCTGGGTTCTCTGTTTTGTTCCATTGGTCTATGTCTCTATTTTTTTAACAATATCATGCTGTTTTGGTTACTATAGCCTTGTAGTATAGTTTGGTAATGTGGTCTGGTAACATGATGTCTCTAGATTAGTTCTTTTTGCTTAAGATTTCATTGGCTATTCAGGCTCTTTTTGGTTCCAAATGAAGTATAGAATTATTTTTCGAAATATATTAAATAGGATTTTGGAATTAGATGGGGATTGCACTGAATCTGTAAATCACTTTGGGAAGTATGGACATTTTAATAATTTTGATTCTATTGATCCATGAGCATGATAAGTTTTTCCATTTGTTTGTGTCATCTGTGATTTCTTTCATCAGTGTTTGGAGTTCTCCATGCAGAGATCTTTTACTTGCTTGGTTAAGTATATTCCTAAGTATTTTATTTTCTTTGCAGCTATTGTGAATGGTATTGAGTCTTTGATTTGACTCTCATCTTGACTGTTATTGGTATACATCCCATAAAGGGCTAATATCCAGAATCTACAAAGAATTCAGACAAATCAGCAAGGAAAAAAAACATTAAAAAGTAGGCAAAAGAAATGAACAGAAGATTTCAAAAGAAGATAGACAAATGGCTAATAAACATATGAAAAAATGATCAACATTACTAATCATCAGGAAAAAGCAAATTAAAACCACAATGAAATATCACCCTAGCCCTGTCAGAATGGTTATTACTAGGAAGTCAAAAAACAATAGCTGCTGGCATGGATGCAGAGAGAAAAGAACATTTATACACTGTTGATGGGGCTGTAAATTTGTACAACTTCTATGGAAAACAATATAGAGATTTCTCAAAGAAATAAAGGTAGACCTACTATTTGATCCAACAATCCCTCTACTGGATATCTGCCCAAAGGAAAAGAAGTAATTTTATCAAAAAGACACCTGCACTCAAATGTTTATCGCAGCACAATTCACAATAGCAAAAATGTGGAATCAACCTAAATGACCATCAACTGATGTCTGGACAAAGAAAATGTGTTATATATATACCATGGAGTACTACTCAGCCATAAAAATAAAAGAATTAATGTATTTTGCAGCAGTTTGAATGGAACTGAAGGTCATTATCTTAAGTGAAGCATCTAAAGAATGAAAAAAAAAACATTTTGTTTACTCTGTAATAATTTGAAACTAATTGATGGGCATACATGGGTATAGAGAGAAGTAAAAGTCATTGGAAATTAAGAAGGTGGGGAGAAAAAGAGGGGTGAAAACCTACTTAACAGGTACAATGAATACTATTCAGGTGATTGGCACATTAATAGCCCTGATTTAAGCATTATAAAAGCTATCCATATAAGAAAAACATTTGTAGTCCCTTAATATTTTGAAATTAAAAAAATGTATTCTGATATCTAAGTTCATGTATCTTGTTGTGAAAGTATTACAACACAGAAAGAATTTTTAAAAGGAAGCAAGAACTATTTTTCATTTTTAATTAAGCTATTATTTAGACTTTACTTAAGACTTTGCTCAGTAAAATGCAACCACTAAGCCAGATATAATACCTTGAAGTTCCTGATGAATTTCTAGAAATTCTAGGCTTTCTCTTTAAAAGTCAAAGTCTGATTATTGAAATAGATTGTGTCTTGGTTCAATGTCCATGAATATAGAACAGAAATATAATGTTTTCTCTGAATTTTTCTTTTATTTAATGTAATATAGTGGAGTGTCTTAAATACAAGAAGTTCCTAAAAAAATGGCGAGGTGAGATTTTTATTTAATTAAACTTCTGCTTCTAGCCAGATGGAGTAACAGGGATAAGATTTACCCTACCCTCCTGACTTAACCAACTAAAAACTAAACAAAATATATTAAGAATAACAATTTCTGAAGATATTTGATATCAGGTAACAAAGGACTGTGATTCATGAGAGGTCAAAGCAAATGAGGTAGCCTTATGAATGCTCCAACTTATTGCCTGAGGAGAGTTTCTAGTCTGTGGGTCAGGGAGAAGTGTCCAGGAAACAGAGTTCTCTCTCTAACATAAGGAGAACTATTTCTCAGGAAAGGCAAATCAGCTAGAATTTGTAGGAAAAAGTACCAGAGAGGAGAGAATTATTCTAAGAAAGAACTCTAGAGACTGCAGAGAGCCATCTTGTGTCTTTAGCTTTGTATACCAACCAGTGTTCAAGTGTGAGGAAAATACCCTAAAGCCAGGAGAGAACCAACAGAAAGAATCAGAGGGAACAATCTTCTGAATTCATAAAGGACTGGAGATGTCTGCTCATACCAGCCAGAGTAGGAAACCTCCTAATTCACAAAGCATCATGTAGAATACTCAGGATGGTTTTGCCTCAAGAATGGGACAAATTATAGCTAGACTAAATGCTGCTCTTTTTTTCTAACAAAAATTAAAAGCAAGCTTCTTATTTATTTACTTATTTATTTATTAAGATGATGTCTCGTCTTACTCTGTCGCATTAGGCTAGAGTGCAGAGTGATCATAGCTCACCGCAGCCTTGAACTACTAGGCTCAAGTGATCCTCCAGCCTTGGCCACTGCAAACCAGTGGGATTTCAGGTGTGGGCCTTAATAGCAAGCCTCTGAAAGATTATAATGATTCCAAGTAATTTAACTACATTACAAAACAAAGCTAAAGAATATTTGTAGGAACTCAAAAACATCCAGGTGAAATTCAGTCTGACGACAAATCAAAAATTACCAGGCATGCAAAGAAGCAGGAAAATACAACCCATACTAAATAGGAAAATCAATGAATGAAAACCTAGAATTGACAGAGGTGTTAGATTTAGCACAAAATATACTAAAACAGTTATTACCCCTGTATTCCATATGTTTAAGAAGTAGAGACACAGAAGATATAAAACAGACCCAAATTGAACTTTAAGAAGTGAAAACTATAATGTCTCAGATAGAAATAAGAATATTAACTAACAGTTACATGATATTTGTCCTGTGACAAATACTCTACATAACAGTAGAAAAAAAAATGGTACTGAACTTGAAGACATAGCAAAAGAAACCATTTGTAAAGAAACTCAAGAGAAAGGGGAATTTAAAAAATGAAGAAGGTATCAGTGGGCTGTGAGACAACTTGAAGTGGTCTTAATATACATATAATTATGTTCCACAAAAGAGAGTGGGAATAGGGTCAGAAAATTATTTAAATAATATCACTTGAATTTTTCCAAATTTGTTGAAAATTATAGGCTGCAGAGCCAAAAAGCTCAACAAACCTAAGCACAACAAGCATGAATCATATCTCCAATGGCAAAGAGAAAATCATAAAAGCAGTCAGAAGTAAAGACCTATTTTGTATGTAGGAGAAGGTATAAAAATGCAAGCCAGAAGACAATTTTAAGTATCTTTAAAGTACTGAAATTACTGTCAGATCGCAATTCAATAATATCTTTCAAAAAAAAAGCAGAATAAAGACATTTTAGATGTACGAAGGCTGAAATAAATCATCTGCACTGTAAGAAATGCTAAATAAAGTCCATTAAGCAGAAGAAAAATGATACCACAGAGAAATCAGGATTGCCAAAGCACTAGAAAGATAACTACGAAGGTAAATATAAAACATTTTTTTTCTTAGTATCTATAATCTTTTTAAAGGAACTATTGATTGTTCAAAACAGAAATAATTAAATATAGCGTGTATTTTTTAAACATATGCAAAATTAAAATGCAGGACAACGATAACATGGAGACTGTGAGGGGAGAAGTGGAAATACAGTCAATCCTCCGTACCCAGAGGTTCCACATCCATGGATTCAACTAACCACACATAGAAATATTCAAAACAAAAATAACAATACAACAATAAAAAATATACAAATAAACACAATACAGCATGACAATTATTTACATAGAATTTGCATTATATTAGGTATTAGAAGTAATCTAGAAATGATTTAAAGTATATAGGAGGCTGTGCATAAGTCATAGGCAGATACTACAACATTTTGTATAAGGGGCTTGAGCACCTGCAGATTTTGGTATCCACAGAAGATCCTGGAACCAATGACCCATGAAGATTAAGTGACAACTGTATACCATTACAAGGTTCATATTGAGTACATTATATTTAATAATACCACTTGAAAGTGGACTATAATAAGATGTATACTATAAACGCTAAGGAAAGAATGAAAATATAACAACAAACTTAAGTTGTAAACAAACTGGATGTTCCTGCCCAGTAAAACTTCGACGTGTGGACCCCAAACAGCCCCATCCTCAAGATTTGTGTGGGAGATGCAAAGGCAAATGCCTGTCCTGCGACAGCACTTTCAGCTTCAAATACATCATTTAAATAAAGGAATGTAAAAAGGTCCTGCTGGGCGTGTGCTAATGCAGCAGGCAAGTGAGCTTTCTTCCATCCTCCCTTCCACCTCTCCTTTCTCAAAGTACTTCGTGAAGGGCAGTGTATTTTGACAAAGCCTTCAAATAAAGTTATTGCAAAACAACAAAAAAAACACAAACAAACAAACAAAAAAAGCCCATATAGGAGATAAACTGGAATCAGGAGAATACTCAATTCATCCCAAAGAAGGCAGAGTAAGAGGGAAAAAGAAACAAACATTGGTGAGGCAATTAGAAAACAAGAAGAAGTATGGTATATTTAAATTCAACCATATCCACAATTATATTAGAAATAAGTGGTTTAAACAGCCCTATTAAAAGGCAGAATTTTTAAGCTAGATTAAGAAGAGCAAGGCTTTTCTTTCTTTCTTTTTTTAAAGAAACTCACTTTAAATAAAATAAACTGTACTTCCTAGGAAATCACTTTGGTTTCTCTTTATGATAACAAATAATATTACTTAACACTTTCATAGCATTTGTCCTATGCTAACGACTGTACATATACTAACTCATTAACATTTGCAATAGCCTTATGAGGTACACACTGTTATGATGCACTTTCCCCACATACACACATGTCCCTTTACTTTCACAGATATGAAAGACTGAGACATAGAGAGATATAAAGCTCAATAAGAAGACATAGAATCATTAAATTCTTAGGCTAAACAAGATTGATCCAGTAGGGTCAGCAGGTGGGGCCATTTCAGGGAGAGAGGTAGTGCAGGGTGATGTAACAATCATACACAGAGGGAATGCAGCATGGATAGAGAGAGGAAGCTATTTTAGCTGTTGCTGTAAGCTGGGATAATTGAAGAGTGGGTCAGAATTCTGAAGAGAAAATTTAGGAAACTTTCTCTGAAATTCTGAGTGATTCTCCCCCTTCCTCCAGTAACTTGCAGTATCTATAATGTATCAAGTAAGAGCTCTAGCATCAAAGCCCTGTTCCTTTGAATGTATCAGACATTGATACAGCCATGCAAGACACCTGTTAATTTATGTTACACAGATACACTATGAAAAATACATTATGTTGATCACAGTGTTGTCTAAAACAGTGCTATGTAAAAAGTGGTCCATAGACTAGTGTCAGCCCTCAAACTCTTTTTTTTTCTAAGCAATTCACAATGATATAGTAAAAAAAATTGAAAGTAATTTATTTTTACAGTGCTTTGCAAAGCATCGATCTTGCAACAGATTGGAAAAACAAAATAAGCTAAAACAAAACAAAAAAATCTTAATTCTTCCCAACAAAGAATTTGAGAAGCCCTGCCCTGAAACCCTACTTTGATTATTAGATTTTCCATTTCAAGCTTTTCTTTTGTGGCAGTGCAGCACAACCCTGGGCATTTTTGCTCTCAAACATTAAAGAGGTGTTTCTACATAGACATTACAGTCAAATTTCTAGACTCTTTTCTAGTTACCGGTTACGAATAAGAATTTTGGAATCAGGCAATCCTGAATTTGAATCTTACTTTCCACTACCTAATAGACATGTGAACGTAAACATGTTATTGGATAATGATGTGCCTTGGTTCCAATAAAATCTACCATAAAACTGTAAAGTTTATTTATAAAAATTAAGTTAAAATATATGTAAAAGAGTACTGAAAACTCTAAAAAAAAATAAGATCTGTATTGATGTACAAATGTAGTCTGCATGGTCATATTGTTCCAATATATCTCCAGTGCCTCCTAGGGAAGCTTTGTCATCTTTTTCTTCTCTTTAAGATTATTTTCTCTCTCTGTTAACATAATCTTTAGATGATATTTTAAAAAAATCACATCTTCCTAAGTTTAGCTTTCTTTTAGAGGTTTCTCAGAGTAGAAGACCTGGGACTCATAGTTACAATATTTAGTTTTATCATGTAGCCATCTTTTTCCTATAGCATATAGATTTGAGGTAGGTAAAGGGAAAAGAAAGAGAAAATAAATAAGACAGGTTCAAGTAAAGATTTGCATTATATCTACAAGGACTTTTCTCTTACTACACAAGAGCATGCTTCTGCTTTTGAATCTTGACCTCACTGCCATACTCCATTTTTATTTAAGAGGACCTTTTTGAAGATAGAGAACATAAAGTTAAGATTTGAGGGAGCAGTTGAGATTTTGGCGAACTACATGTATTTGTTTCCTATTGTTGGTATATCAAACTATCACAAGCCTAATGGCTTAAAACCACATAAATTTATTAAAGCTCTGGAGGTCAGAGTCTGAAGTGCATCTTATGGGCCAACATTAAGATGTTGAGAGAGCTGAGCTCTTTCTGGATGTTTTAGAAGAGAATCTTTTTCCCGCTTCTAGAGATCATCTGCATTTTGGACTCATGGCCCCTTCCTCCATCTTGAAAGCATTCCAACTACTGCTTCCGTTGCTGTATCTCCTCTCTCTTTCTCTTTTTCTCTCTCTCTCTCTCTCTCTCTCTGACTTACCCAATGTCCTCTCACAATCCTGTGCCTTACATTGAGCCTACCAAGATAATCCAGGATAATCTTTCATCACAAGATCTTTAACTTAGTCACATCTGAAAAATCCCCCTTTTTGCCATGAAAAGTAATGTATTCACAGTTTCTGGGGAGTGGGATGTGATGTGTTTGGTGGGGAATTATTCTGTCTACCGCACTATGGTTTCCTAACTGCCATCAAGTGATCTATGGGCATAATTAGGACTACAGTTTAGCTGGAAATTGGAAAATTGGAGTTTTCCAGGTCAGAGTAAGAAGAGGGTTCTACGTGTTTAAGTATTCTGAGCCCTGAGGGAGCGAAGAGCTTGGGACATCCCAGAAACTCAGCAAAGACCAATATGACTAAAGCAAGTGTGAGAACCTGAATTCAAAGTATTACTCACTTTAAACCTTGAATAAGACACTTACCTTCTCTAAGTAAGATTCTTCTTTCTTATATCTGTAACATTAATATTTCATAGAGGCTTTGGAAGAATGAAAAATATATCTAAAATGAAAGGCTAGCAGTCATCACTGGATAAGTACTTGTGATTATAAGGTCAGTAGAGAGTAGCTTTAGTTGCAACCTCAGGGTCTTTTTGCATTTGTTAGTGACCGTATGCTAAAACCTAAAATATTCAATTAGCGAGAGAAATTCCCTGCTATTGATACTCCCAGCTCCATGTGCTTCATTTTCTCTTCCTCATGTTCAACACTTTCATCAATCAAGGAATTTAAATCTCTTACTTAAGTCCTTTGAGGTAGTACAATCAAGAGCAGACTGTGTGCTCTGAATATATATATTTTATGTACGTAGTTATGCTAGTCACTGTATCTAGATGTATATTATATATTTAAATAAAAGAATGAATTATTTTATGTGGGCACTTTTATCTCCATTCATCAAGTACAAGTGATAAATTAAAGCAACAACTTTTATTAGTTTCTCAAAGGTATGAGATAAAGGATATTTATATGTGTATGTGTGGCACCAAATTGTATTCATATATCTCTAACATCTACCTTCATTTATTTTCCACTGATAAAAAAAGTCTTAGCTGATAGCTTTGCCAACATGCTAATTAGCTCTCAGCTGTAGAGTTTTCAGTAAGATTCCACCGACAATCTCCATGTTTTATTGGCAGGTAGCTTCACAAGGATATATCATTTTTAAATGTTGAACAGATTAAACAACAGCAAAGAATTGTTTTTTTTTTTTTCATTACACATCATTTGGGATGGCTGAGCATAACCGATTTTGTTTGTTTTGTTTTGTTGTTGTTTGTTTTCTGTCAGATGTTTCATTGGAGTTTTTGACTCTTAGTTTCTACCTGAATGGCATGATGACTGATGTCTCTATTGACTTACAACGTGAGGGTGATGAGTTGTCTGGTAAATGCCGAACACACATTAGGAGCTCAAACAATGTTAGTTTTAAAGAATGAAAATATGAATATATTATGTGGAGGCAAGGAAGAAAAATATCACTTTATATTTTTTAAAAAATCATCTGTCCCATCAGTTTTAGTGTCCAAAAAATGTCATTATATATATGAAAATTGGTAATTTTCTACATCACTCTTTTGTCAGTAGGCTGAAAAAGACAGATGTATACAGATTTAGGGATTATTACAGTACAATGGAAAAGATACTATGACTGTCAACAAAAATACCAGTCCTCTTTCACATTCTGGGCACATGATAAGATGGTACTTCTCTACTTCTTGATTTCAAATACTCCATGTAATTTGCTTTGATCAATGAAATATGACAAAAGTGAAGTGTGTTATTTGTAGATAGTCTCAAGAGACAACAGATAATTCATAAAAATTGATTTTCTCTGGTATAGTAACTGGCAAAATTCAAAATGTTGTGGGCATTATTAAACTTTGTCTCTAAGATACTCAAATGAGCAGAAACTTCCTGCTGACCCTAAATGAACATGTAGAAATTGTAGAAAACCATCTTTTGTATTTTTAGCTAGTGAGATTTAGAGAGAGTGTTACTGAAACAAAATCTACCCCAACCTAACTGATATTTGAAGTTCTTCTCTGTAATTTTCTGTTATATTTTAAATATTATTAACTAATTTTAATTGTTTTAAAATATTGATGTTTTGAATAATTATTTTAAATTCCAGTAACTGAAACTACTCCAGGCAATATCTTGCATTTTACACACATCAGTTAACTTATTTATGAAAAACTTGATAGATATTGTTCATCCCATTATACAGATGAGGAAATTAGAGCTCAAGAGAGTTTATGTAACTTGCTTATGTTCTACTATTCAGTGAGTAGAGATCTGAGTTTCAATTCAGATATCTCTAACTCCAAAAATCTTTTCTCTTTATCATATTTGTGCTTTATTTTTGTTTTGAACTTACATTTTAATATCTGTAAAAATAAGCATAACATAGTGATTTTGCTAATAGGAAAACAATGTGGGTAAAGTCCCTGACACAGAATTAAATCAATACATCATAACTTGCCTTTTACCCTCCCTTAAAGAGAAGATCAAGTTTGGTGCCAAAGATAATACAAAAGATAGAAATGAAAGAGATGTAACACATATTGTGTCTTAGAATTATTTTTGACAAAACATCTTCGTTATTTCTTCAATTTTAATTATATAAGCTCTTATTTTTTGCATATAGAAAAAAATCTAATTACCATCTTTCAAAATTTGGACATGATAAGGTCATTTCTTCATATAATATTAATATAAACTAATAGTTTATATACTAATAGTTAATTAACTAGTTAATTTTTCTCACACTTATAGCAAATAATATAAACATCTTTTATGTAGCACATATTTCATCATGCACGTTTTGAAAGGTGGAGAGGATTTAACATTGTACCTTTTACATTTACTAATTCATCGGAGAAAATGGAAGAGAGGAGAAGGAAACTAAACAATACCCAAACTTCTGCTCTGCCCTCTTCTTTGTTTTAACCTATTATTTCAGTTCTCCTCCCTCAAACCCACCACAGAATCTCAAATACTAATAATACAAAATTCTCACACTAAACTCTAAAACAAAATCCCTTAAGAACTTTGGGAAAGAATAGCAGGCATATTTGGAATGAGCCCAGGAAAGTTATTTCTATCTAAACAGAAATTAAAATAAAACTCTACTATTAGAAATAGGACAGCTGGAATGGTTAAACAGACTAATACAAACAAACCATGGAATGCTACTTAGCAAAAAAGGAAAAAAGAAAAGAACAAATTATTGAACTATTGATAACAGGCAACAACTTGGGTGAAGCTACAGGGAATTATGCTAAATAAAAAAAGTCAATTTCAAAAGGAAGCATACTATGTGTTCCATTTATATATAATTTTTTAAATGACAACATTTTGGAAATGGAGAACTCATTAGTGATTGACAGGGCTTAGTGGAGGTGGGAAAGAGAGGATATGATTTTAAAAGGGCAACAGAGGAGATATTTGTGGTAACTGTTTAGTGTCTTGGTTATAATGGTAGATACTCAAATGCATGTGATAAAATTGTATAAAGAGAAACACACACACATGCAAACTAATACAAATAAAACTGGGAAATCTGAATAAGATTAGTGAATTATATCTATGTCAATATCTTGGTTGTGCTATTTTACTATAGTTTTCAAGATGTTACCATTGGAAGAAACTGCATAAAGTTTATATGAGATCTCTCTGTATTATTCTTAATAACATAATTTTAATTTAAAAATTATTTTAAAAATATTAACCTAAAATTATCTCAATAAAATGTTCAGTAAAAAAAGACAATGGAATTACTAATGAACTGTGTTATAAGTGTGGTTGAACTAGATTTGCTATTCAGATACCATATTCAACTTAATTGTCTATGGCCACCATCTCTTTAATAATTATTAGATTGAAAGATTCTTAAAGTATTTTATTTGCTGTGGATTGAATTGTGCTGTGTGCTCCAAAAAAAAAATATGTTGAAGTCCTAACTCTTGCTGTCTGTGAATGTGACCTTATTTGGAAATAGGGTCTTTGTAGTTGTAATTAAGTTAAAATGAGGTTATAGCAGATTAGTGTTAGGCCCTAATTCAGTGACTGATATCCTTGTAAGAAGAGGGAAATTGAGACACAGTGACACAGACAGACACACACAGGAGGAAATTTATGTCATGATGGGGCAGAAATGGAATGATATGCATATAAGCCAAGGAACACCAAAGATTGCCAGCAGCCACCAAAAGCGAGGAAGAGGAAAGGAAAGATCCTCCTCTAGAGTCTTCAGAAAGAGAATGGACCCAATAATACCTTGATTTTTGAACTTCTAACCTCTAGAATTATATGCAAATAAAATTTTGTTCTTTAAAGCCACCACGTTTGTGGTGCTTTTGGTATGGCAGTCCTAGGAAATGAATAAAATGGTATTCTCTTGAATGCAATGTGCACCAAATCTTTTATGCCAACGTAGGAAAGAAAATTAAACCATAATAAGTAATGCAGCTTTGAATTACTCAATTGTTTTCTATTTATAATATGAAGGTTTTGTTGTTTCTCAATTGCAATCCAGAAATACGTCCTTAGCAATACCAAACACTGTTTGATAGAGATGGTAGAAAAAAATACTTTTTCTCTTCTCTTCTTCTTTTCATCAGCGTATGTATTTTTGGTTTTCTTATCCTTTGTTTACATATCGTTGAGCCTTCTATGTATAAAAGACTAATTTGTGTTAACTATTACTTGCAGATCATATTTTGTCCAGATTTGTACAGATAGAGAGGTAGAGATACTTAATTCAAAGTTTAAAAATGCTTTATTCATATTTTCTTTGAAAGCATGTGTACTGTCAACTGTAAATTCAAGTAAATCATGCTGTGAAATACTTTTATACTTAATTCAGCCTAGGAAGCTGTTGATATCATTCAATGTTAAAACATTTCTAAAATGCTCCATCACCAAAACCTCCTGACTACTAAAATATTATTAGAAATCAGTTTCATGTATGAAGGAAAATATCTTTGAAAGGCCATCAACATGGAGGGAAAACTCACAAAGATTAACAAAAGAAATGTAAATGTACTTTCAGTAAAAAGAATATATCAGAAATTCTC
The DNA here is from genome assembly GCA_963575035.1 of Avahi laniger. Lineage (NCBI taxonomy): Eukaryota > Metazoa > Chordata > Mammalia > Primates > Indriidae > Avahi > Avahi laniger. The sequence continues at coordinate 39,370 of CAUYSK010002019.1, forward strand.
CCTGGTGATATATTTTACCATACTTCCCTTCAGCCATTTCTGCCTACACTACTACCACCGACACATCATCATGAGAAGTTTGCTTTACAGAATGTCCTAAATTGGAGTATTCCAGCTTTCAAGTCAGTATTACACATACTGTAATAGCTTCAGAGTAATTATGGCTTTTATCAAACTACCCTCAAACATTTCACTATTATAGTAACTATGCAGTCTTTGGAAACTTTGCTGTAAAGTGCTGGATAGATACTTTTGTTTTGTGCACTCAACATATCTTAGCATAACAATGTGGGCAAAACTCTTATCCAGGACTGATATAATAATCTGCCTTTTAAACTAGATTTCCCGAATATTTCTCCCTCTGTCTCTCTCTCTTTCATACACCCCTATGCACTCACACAGGCACGCGCACACACACACACACACACACACACACCCGCAGAGACCTGGGAGTTCTACTGAGGAGGGCTCAAGTTTTGTCTCTATCATTTATTAACTAAGTTTTGAGAGTCTAAAAAATAGTACCTCTATGCTTTAGTGCTCTTGTATATGAAATGATATAATAATGAAATCTAAATTCCAGGGTTGTTGTTAGAATTAAATAAAGTAACCCACAGGTAATGAATTTATCATAGTGCCTGAAAAACAAACAAATAGGTATTCAATAAATAGTAGCAAGAAGAAATTTGGGGATTTCTGCCCTAGCTTCTGTGGAGCCATTATTCTTAACCCACAATTCACACGTAATCAATTGCTTCTCACAAACACTTATGCTCAGGATAATCTTTACATAGAGGCAGACTTTGAGCTTTTAAACTGAATTCGTAAATCCATAGCATAGATAATAGCCCAGAAACACAGGGTTTCTATCTTAAGAGTCAGACTTCTTGGTGACAGAAAAAGTGCTTTGTTTTCACGAAAAGGCTGAGAGACAGAAATGAGGCAGAAATGCTCAAAGCAGGGTGCATAGAGAGAAGATAAAAAACTCTTCCTCCACTGGTGGGAGAGTCTTGAAGAAAGAGGAGGAGCTAAAACATGGCTGTTGATTTGGTTGCTGCTCTCATTGTTCTTTTAGGATGAGTCTCAGGGTGATAAAAACTTCAAAGTTCAGGAAAATCTCAAAATAAAGACTATCACTGCCTCACTTCCTGAGGTGTAAGCACCATAGAGAGGCTTCCTGTCCAGAACACTGTTGAATACTAAGGTTTTCATGGAGGCAAAAATGGCCTAGAATAGAGGTTGGCAAACTCTTTCTATAAAGGGCCAGGTAGTAAATACTTTAGGCCTTGTAGGCCATACAGTCTCTGTCACAACTTTTTAATTGTGCCTTGGAAGTGAGAAAACAACCATGGGCAATAAATAAAGGAATAAAGAAAATTTTTTCATGGATATTGAAATTTGAATTTTATATAATTTTCAACCATTTAAAATGTTTTTAACAATTCTCAGCTCACGGACCATACAAAAACATGACACGAGTCATATGTGGCCCACAAGCTGTAGTTTGCTGTGCTCTGGTTTAGGAGCAGAGAGAGTCTAACACTGTTCCTCGGGGTTTCTAAGAGCAGCATAGAAGAACATAAAATTTTTCTCTTTCCTTGTGAGGGGGCAGAAAGTAGATGAAAATTAACAAGAATAGACCGTTAGGTGGAAAAGCGAAGACACGGAATATGTGCACTGTCAAAAATAGACTGAGGCGGGACCACATTTGTCAGCAACATAAGCAATGTTGAGAGGCCAATGCACAAATTAAGGAAGGTCAAACTGGGTCTCACCTCAAGTCTAAAAGAGACTGAAGATGACTATGGAACAGACATAAATCTCTTTACCACCCTTGCTCCCTGAGGCCATATTGCTACCTAAAATTCTCTTGAAACCAGATTCTAATCAAGGGGAAAGATTTGGGAGTTCGAGTGTCATTAGACAGGAGAGGATGGGGATAAGAAGCCAAAAGAAAGTTCAAAGAGTTCCAGGGAGGGTAACAGAACCTGCAGTCATACCCAGGTTTTGTATTCCTTTCCAACTAGTGAGAACCACCAATCTCTAAACACCACCTTGTAACCTTCTGATGTTCCAATGTGTAATAAAGCCCATCCATGCCTAGAGTTTTCATCTTAGCTGCTTGATTCAACCAATTCCTCTACCAACTGAACCCCACAAATTGAAGGCAGAGAGTTGAGTACTTGCCTGGAGCATGAAAGAAATTCTCATTGTTTGCACAATGAAACCAGACAGAAGACGTTTGAGTCCTGCTAAGCCACAACAAGGATGACTCATGCTCCTCTATTATAATCTCTATTTAACTTTGCACTAGAGACCTCAATGGGGATGTCAAACTTTCCAACATGTCTTTTGCCAAGACATTTTAGCTAAGAGGTTTAGGTTAACAAGTCATCACTAAAATCAATTTAAAAACTTCATCACTGCTCTCCTTTGGTTCTCTGGGCCACTATTCCATCTGACATTTCCATGATGGCTTGGGATCCATCATAGCTTCCTAAATGTCGCTCATCTTCTATGTTCAATTTGACCGCCTAATCCTACCAATTCTACTCCCGTAATATCTGCCAATTCTATTAATATTTCCTCATTTCAGCCCCATCTCCACAGCAATCTGTTGGATCTTTACTTTTCTCTTCTTTCTGGAGGGAGTTTTTAATTGGTCTCTTTCACTTTAGTTTTATCAGTTTCAACTTTTGCTCCCCCAACTACATTCTTAATACTGTTGCCACGGATATTTCTAAAGTGTAAATCTGATCATATCAGATGCTTGTTAAAAATCCTTCAACAATTCCTCATAGCCTGATGGCTTCATAATTCATTGATAATACATAAATTTCTCAGCAATGATATTCAAGATTCCTTATTCTACTAATTTCTCTGGGGTCTTCTCCCACAATGCTTAGCATAATCATTCTAACTATAATTCAGACATCTGCACTCATGTAGTTTGCCAATAATGGCATTTTCTCTCTTTACTTTATGATTTTTTTTCCCAAAGTGTGCTCTGGACAACACATATATCCTGATATAGTATTAGTTATTTTTATTTCTTAAATAAAAAATTCCATGCTCAAGCAATATGAAATATGACAAATAAAGTTAAATATATTTCATTACTGTAAAATTGCTCAGGATCTAAAATACACAGCATATTGTTAGTCTCTAGGAGAACTGCAACAATATGTAATATAGAGACTTTTTGATCATGAAACCTGCAAAATTATTGACCTTATCCTACTTCATTCACTTTACCTATCTTTTTAAATTCCAAATCCCAATAACCCATTTTCTATTTTTTTCTCAAAATACTGTGATAAAATGTTTTTATCTCCAATACTTATGTCATGTACTTGGATGTCTGCATGTGAAAAAATGTATCTGTAAAAGTGTAGCAAAATTGTCTTGGATTAAGGTCAAGATAGTCTTTCTGAGTCACCAAGGTTTATTTATACTGTCACTTTTCATGGTGCATCATTAATATAACTTTCTCATCTAGTAATTTCTGGGGTATTAAATTCTTCTAGGGAGAAAAACTAATCATGTATGCTTTGAAATAAAATGCTCACTAAAATCATGAAAATTAAAAATTTTCCTTTTTTCTTTTCTGAAGAAATCCAGGTTACAAAGAGAAATGTCTAGTTACGGATAAATTCTCTCTCTCTTTCTCTCTCTCTCTCCATATATATATAAATATGTGTGTGTATATATATATATATTTGGTGACACTTCACATTGTTATAGAAGATTTCAGTAAGTCAGGGGAATAATTAGCTGAATGGAAAGACTTGAATAATTTTCCCACTTCAATCATTGTGTTAATTTTGAGTAAGTATGGGTTCGGATTAAAAATATTGAATGTTCATGGGAAAATACCAGGCAGTCTGTGCGAAATATTCAATACAAATAATTCACTTTGAGAGACCAGGTGGGTCATCAGATTAAAATTTGTTTTCCCATACCCATGTGGCTTACTTATTTTAGTTTGCAACCATCCATATTTTTATATGCCTTGGGCAAGGCTTTATCGAATTGACTAGAAGAATTCAAGGATTTTTCATTTGGTTTGCTGCATTGTTAATATTAGCTTGTCAATGACTTGAGATTACCTTTTCTTTCTCTTTAAAAATGTTTAGCAAGAAAAATAAAAGGAATGATTGTTTTGTTTGCGAATATCTAATTTTTTTAGCAGTTTTATTCTTCAAGGTACATACTATTTTTGTCAAGCTATAGCTCTAGACAAATGAGAAAATGATTGTCCTGACTTTTGTTCATTTAAATACTCAATCATGACATTGTGTGAATGTTATTTTCAAATAGAATGTCCTTGCTTTTCACATGAAAAATAAGAGAAGGGAATGATGTGATTGTTCAAAACTTTGAATCGATGCATATTCATTAGAATGGATGATATGGAACTCAAATGCGGTGACTGCACTTATTTAAATATTCTCCATGATTTCTATGAGTTATCATTAAAGTAAATTCAGAAATATGCTGTTATGCCAGGACTTCTTTTGCATATATACCCATCTCAAAGTCTTATGTTACCTGTAACCTGTAGCAATTGTTAAGTCACAATTTAAGTCACAGTTTTGAAAAATGCAAGACATTGTGACAGGGAAATTTTAAAAACATCTATGAGCCCGACTTTGCTTGATATATATGTACAACACATTTCCAAAAAAGTAATGCATGGATGCATAATTACTTTTCAGAATAGTTCATCACATACTAATATTTACATGGAAAACAATGATTATAAATTACAGAGAAAGCAAAAGGATAGAACATTAAATTAGGAGCAGGAAGCCTTCAATTCTATTTTTTAACAACAGTGCCAATTTGCAATTTACAATTTATGGGGAGAAATTCAGATTCATTTGATCTAGAATATTTATATTTGGGAAGTTTAAAGTCTACTAATTGGAGAGAAGACTAGTTAGAACAAGTTATTCTACTAAGAGGCAGATGCTACATGGAAAATAATATCTGAATTATCAAAAGTCCACTGAATCAGTAGTGTAAAATATTTTTGGTACAAGTATCTCATTAGCATTATATATGTATTCCCTCATCTTGAAGCTACAATAACATATCAGACATGGAATAAAACTAATTGTACTTAGCCAGCTCTTCTGTGGTTAGAAATCTTCACTGATTAATCTGTAACAAATGCTCACCAATTTAAAAAGAAAGTGGAAAATTATGGATTATTATAATATTCCAATCTAGTACATTTGTGTTACAAACATAATCACCATGTCATATATTCAGAAATTTGTAAGTTTGAATATCTGCACATTAAACTATCGTATTTATGAATCAAGTCCTTAAATCTCATAGATTTTTCCTGGGCTAAACTAAAATAACAAACATTGGAAGACCCAAAGCTTGATTTACAAAAGAAGCAAGGATGCAATGAAAACAATGAGAATGTTTTTGTTTGTTTTGCTTTGTTGTGTTTGTAAATAAAACTCTGAATGTAGATGTTCAGAGAAGGTTAATCTTCAATTTTGGCTTCTATAGGGATTTTAGGAGGTATATATGAACTAGAAAAAAACAGAGGCCTCCTGTTTACAAGTTCCAAATTCCAAGTACAGACACTTATGTGTTATATTTAACCTTCAAGATGTTGGGAGATTCATGTTTCATATTAAAATGACATTTTTTCTTTTACAATGAGGCATTTTACCTAACTTTTTAAGTAAGCTATCATGATACTTCTGCCGGCCCTATTTCAAATATCTTTGTGTTTCAGGGTAGTTGCTAAACATATAGTTTCTTTTATTACAGGTTAAGCATCCCTAATCCAAAAATCTTCTATTACAGGTTAAGCATCCCTATTCAAAAATCAAAAATCTGAATGCTACAAAATCTGTAACTTTTGAATGCCGACATGACACCACAAGTGTACGATGAAGAAGATTCTATTAATACTGCAGTAAAAGTGCCTATAGACGACATCATGAAAATGTGTTGTGGACTCACTGAAGGACTACAGCAACGTGCATTCATAAAAGAACAAGAAATTATGTCAGTTTATAAAATCAAAGAGAGACTTCTAAGACAAAAAAAATGTTGTTAATGAGGCAGATGACTCTGGAGAAAACATTT
>CAUYSK010002020.1:0-23349 GCA_963575035.1 Avahi laniger
GATATCAGATTAGGTATGGTCCCAGGACCTGTCCAAGTCAGGCCCCTCAGATGAGGGAAGAAGAGATTGATCACCTCCTGAGTGAAGGGAATTGCCAGGGTGGGAATGTGTAACCTCTGTCTGTCTGAATGAGTAAGTAAAGAGTGAGTGAAGAGTGACTGTGGTTCCACGGCTAGGGCTACAGAACTTTAGTGGGTCCTCACCTGCGGTTCTGCGGCAGCGCCATACAACATAACGGTGATTCACTCTCCTAAAAGGAGTGATCAGGCCCCGGGTTTATATGGGCACACGTTCACTAAGATGCGCCTGAGTTCCCGCAAGGGACGCAGCCAGGCTGACACCAGAGAGAAACCCCCGCCCCCAGCTTTGTCTGTTAAGCTACGACACCGTTCAAGAGTTCAGGATGCATAGCATAAAATCTAAGCCTACAGCTCTTAAATACATGTTAAAGAACTTTAAGAAGGGTTTCACAGGAGATTATGACTTCACACTGAGTCCCAGTAGACTTAGGGCCCTCTGTGAACATGAATGGCCCAGATTTGGGGTCGAATGGCCTGCAACAGGAACTTTAGACCTCCCTGCTATGCGAGCAGTTTGGAAAATTGTGACCGGGACTCCCAGCCACTTCGACCAATTTCCTTACATAGATTCATGGCTAGAGATTGCTCAGACCATGCCCCCCTGGGTCTGGTTCTGTGCTGATAAAGGACAGAGCAGGATTTTTGTGACCCAAAAGACCAGAGACTCCAAACTATCCAAACCCATCTATCAGGAAGCTCCTGAAGAGGATCCACCATTACCACCCTACAACCCTACCGTGACACCTCCTGAAATACCCTCATATCCACCAGACACCCCGCCACAGTCAGTCTCCCCACTGCCAGTTCTGGACCAACCTGGTGCCAACACTCCCATCACCCGCCCGCTACAGTCAGCTCAGGCCCCAACTTCAGCCTTCCAGATGCCCCTGGGTGAAGTGAGAGGTCCGATGCAGGTTACAGACAATGGGTCCGTTCAGCCAGGTCAGCCAGTCCTGTACTACCAGCCCTTCTCCACCACTGACCTTCTGAACCAGAAGCACCACACCCCACCATACTCTGAAAAACCTCAGGCCCTCTTTGACCTCCTAGAACCCATCTTTCAGACCTACCATCCCACTTGGGAAGACTGCCACCAGCTCTTTCTGACCCTTTTTAACATGGAAAAAGGACACCAGATTGCAGCTGGGACTCAGAGGTGGATCCGGGACTGGGCTCCAGCGGGGACCTTGGACATGGAGCAGTGAACACAAAGAGCACCATCCGAGACCAGCCCGTATTGAGATTTCAATTCCCCAAGCAGATGAGAAACTCTCCTCTGCAAGGTCTGGGAGGGAGCCAGAAAACCAACATAAACAAAGTCGCTCTGATCACCCAGAAGCCAGGAGAATCACCAAGAGAATTCTACAAGCACCTTTGTGAGGCCTACCAAGTCTACACACTCTTTGAACCAGAGGCAGCCAAAAATCAGCAGATGGTGAATGCTGCATTTATTAGATAGTCCTATACTGACATCCTACAAAAACTCCAGAAACTTGACAGGTTTGCAAAAACAAACATCACACAGCTGATGGAAATGGCCCAGAAAGTCTATGTTAATAGAGACTGGACCACCCAGAGGGAGAATGACAAAAAAATAAAACAAAAAGCCACTCTTCTGGCAGCTGTCCTTGGAAAACCTGATCCAGCCAAAACACCTGGCCCACCACGGGAAGGAGGATCCAGGAGACAAGCGACCCTGAAGCCTGACCAGTGCGCCTATTATAAAAAATTTGGTCACTAAAAACATAAATGCCCCAACAAAAGAAACCACCAACTGTCAAACGGTAACCTGCCCAGGGGCTTCCAGCAGGAGTGGGAGACGCAGGACCTCATCGGTCTTCCTGGAGTTGACTCAAAATAAGACCGATCGGGTTCCCTGACTCTTGGCTCCTGTGAGCCCATGGTCATAATGGAAGTGGGGGACCGATCAATAACGTTCATGGTGGATGCTGGGGCAGAACACTCCGTGGTAACAACCTCGGGGCTCCACTTACAAAGCGGGAAACCACTATTGTGGGAGCCACTGGAGCTCAAGTAACTCGACGCTTCTGCCAATCCCAAATATACCAGATTGGGGGGCCACTGGATAAGACATGAATTCCTATACATACTGGACTGCCCCATTCCCCTCCTATGTTGAGATCTCCTGAGCAAATCAGAAGCCCAGATCACCTTCCACCTGGAAGGGACCGCAAGCCTCATGCTTAGTGCCCCAGAGACTCATAATGGCAGTCATCCTTCCCCGGAAATCAGAATAAAAACTATACAATGAGACCAAAGAGGAACATAACACACCTGACTTCTGGCAGGATTTTTGGTTGGTCTGGGCGGAAGACAACGCCGCCCCCCCATCCCCCCGTCTTGCACACCAACATGCACCCCTGGTGATTGAAATAAAATTAGGAGCCCAACTGACCAGGGGATGACAGTACCCCATCCACAAGGAGACTCTAAAGGGAATTCAGGAACACATAGATAGACTTAAGCGGAAGGGGATTTTGGTGGAGTGCCAATCCCCGTGGAACACTCCCCTCCTGCCAGTCAAAAAGCCCAACAGAAGTAGATACCACCCTGTCCAAGACCTGCGACTGATTAATGAGGCTACAGTGACTCTCCATTCAGTGGTACCAAATCCATACACCCTCCTGGGCCTCATTCCTCCTGATGCTGCCTGATTCTCCTGCCTGGACTTAAAAAATACCTCCTTCTGCATGTGGCTGGCTCAGAAGAGCCAGACCCTATTTGCCATCAAGTGGGAGGATACTCAGACTAAAAGGAAAACCCAGCTGACCTGTATGCAACTACCACAGGGATTTAAAAATTCATCACCTCTATTCGGGGAAGCTGTGGCCACTGACCTCGTCTCCTTTCCACGAGAAAAAATCTGCTGCACATTTCTACAGTACATCAATGACCTCCTTCTAACAAGCCCAACCAGAGGAGGCTGCCACCGGGGAACCCGGTGCCTGCTCCAATTGCTCACTCACAAGGGATACAAAGTCTCCTGGAAAAAGGCTCAGATCTGCAGGCAACAGGGGAAGTACCTCAATTTCCACATCACTCAGGGGCACCAGACACTGGGACACGAGCAGAAACACACCATCTGTACAATTCCTAGGCCGACCAGTCGGAGACAACTCAGAAAATTCCTTGGCACAGCCGGATTCTGCCGCATCTAGATCCCAAGTTTCTCCCTAAAGGCCAAGCCTTTGTACGAGGCCCTAAGCGGGCCTGAAAACAAAAAATTGAAATGGGTTGAGAGTCAAGAAAGGGCTTTCAGGAAATAAAAGACTTACTAAAAAGAGCGTCCACACTAGGGCTACCAGACTTCACCAAAGACTTAACCTGTTTATACATTAAAAAAACAAGTGGCTCTGGAGGTTTTGATTCAAACTGTGGGCCCGTGGCAAAGAGCAGTGGCTTATTTGTCAAAACAATTAGATCTGGTGGCGGCAGGATGGCCGCCTTGCCTCCACGCACTGGCAGCCACTGTCCTGCCAGTCAAGGAACAGACAAACTCACCCTGGGACAGAACCTCCATGTGCGAGTCCCTCATACAGTACTATCTCTAATAAACACCTCAGAGCACCAGTGGCTCTCAAGCAACTGGTTAGCACAATACCAAGAACTGCTATGCAAAAATCCACGAGTCACCCTGAAGACTGTGCGAACCTTAAATCCTGCCACCCTCCTACCCACCGAGCCAGAGTCCCCACACCATGATTACACCGAAGTGGTAGAGGAGGTCTATGCCAGCCGACCAGATCTGAGAGATAGTCCTCTACCAGCACCAGACTTAGAACTCTACGCAGATGGCAGTAGTTTTATCTAAAATGGGAAACGACAGGCGGGCTTCCCAGTCACCACAGTTGATCAGGTCATCATGTCAGCTCCTTTGCCCCAAGGGTGATTGACACAAAGGGCGGAGCTATGGGCCTTCATCCAAGCCCTCAAGCATGCCTGGGGTAAGAAGACAAACGTATACATGAACTCTAAATATGCCTTTGCCACAATATATATTCATGGGGCAATATATAGGGAGAGGGGACTGCTGACTGCAGGTGAAAAGGAGATCAAAAATAGGGATAAAATCCTCCAACTACTAAAGGCAATTTAAGAGCCAAATTGCAGTCATCTACTGTCGAGGACACCAAAAAGACACAAATCCAATTGTCACCAGACCTGGCCTGGCAGACCAAGCAGTCAAAATTACAGCCACCTGAAAATGTTCAAAGGAGAACACTACAACCCAATGCCAAATCTTATTGACACCTGAGCAGCCCAAAAAACCAAAATATACCCCCCAAAAAAATCAGGTGGCAGAGCAAGAGAAGGCCAAAAAAGACTCAGATGATTGGTGGCACCTAAAGAACCATAATGTCTTTATTCCCAATAAATTAGCATACTCTATTGTCTCCCGACATCACAACCTGACTCACGTAGGGAAAACAACCCTCACGCAGCTACTTGCCCGGTACTACTACATCACCATACTTCCGTCCATCACTACAACAGTCAGTGCCCACTGCCAGACCTGTGCTAAAAACAATGCAGCGATGAGGCCTAGACCTGCCCCAGGAATTCAGTACACCAGAACCTCTCCATTCAAGGATATAAAAATTAATTTCACAAAAGTAAAACTATGTCGGGGCTATAAATACCTGCTGGTAATGATATGCACCTTCTCAGGCTGGGTTGAGGCAGTCCCTACTGGGACCGAAAAGGCTAGAAAACTGACAAAACTTCTACTGAGAAAGATCATCCCCAGGTATGGTCTGCCACTCTCCTTTGGCAGTGACAATGGACCAAGCTTCACTGCGGAGGTCATACAAACCCTCACCAAGGCACTAGAAATTAAATGAAAACTGAATACAGCCTATAGGCCACAGAGCTCAAAAAAAAATAAAACACATAAACCTCAAGACCACTCTAGCAAAACTATGTCAGAAAACACAATTACTCTGGGTAGACATACTACTAGCCCTATTCAAAGTCAAATGCCTACGCCGGCCCACAGGATATTCACCGTTTAAAATCCTATTCGGTAGACCTCCCCCACTCATCAAGCAATTAAGGAGAGACATTAGACAATTAAAAAAATTAAATATAAACACACACCTCCAAGCCTTAGCCAAAACTATACGTCATATTCACCACATCGTCCTAAAAAAAAAAACCCTATCGCCCTCGGTCTCCCTGTCCACCCCCACCAACCTGGGGATCTAGTCTGGGTAAAGGACCAGAAAAAAACACCCCTAGAGCCCACCTGGAAGGGTCCCCGTACTATAATATTAATTACTCCCACTGCTATTAAAATTACGGGTATCACTCCATAGATCCATCACTCCCAAGTAAAAAAGACTAAACCAGACAACAAAACTAATCTCTGGACTACACATCAGGACCAACAGAACCCGCTAAAGATCCAAATTAACTGTTTCTCAACAAGGACAGCCACACCCAAGACTAAACAGGAGTAAATAAGACCACTGGCCCTGATCCTCATTAGAGTTATAATGACTTCACTGGAGATTAAATTCTTTGCTATAACTCTGGAAAATTAAACTGGACTACAGAGGACATCTCTAACTGTGGTATTTTGGCTCATTATAAGACGTCTACTCCTGCCTCTGTTCCTACCCTCCTCCTGGCTGGGGCACTCACCCTAACAACTATGACAAAAAAACCCTCCCCTGAGACTTGTTATACTAAGACTTAAATTCCCTCTACTAATGGGATTACTCAAGACTTCTGGACCACGGGAGGTTTCACAGTCCACACCTACATACAAAAGACATATTACAGTCAGGCTGAGGTATGCCACAGTGGGGGAAAAATATACTGGACTGGCACCATTAGAGGTAATCTTCAAACCTGTATAGCTGCAAGAGGCAAGCCAAGTTGTTGGACTTACTACACCCACTAAAAAATGATGCCCTATAGTAAACATATAAGGGCATCAAAGGGGGGAATGATAAGGAAAATCCCCATCTGTTACTTGGCACATCAGCCACCTGAGACCCCCACCCCTCAAGGAAGACCTGCGTCAACTTAATACTAACCTATTACCGGGCCCATCAACTAATCTATTACCTGGCACATCAACTAATCTATTACCTGGCACATGAACATAACACTAAATAGACTACCTGACACATCAACATAACACTAAATGTATTATCTGACATATCAACTAACCTAGCACCTGGCGGGCATTAACCACCTGACACCCTACCCCCAGACCACCACAACTTAATAAAAGTAAAAAAAAATTGGGTAGACGGGGCTCAGAATTTGGTGACAAGGCCCCTCTGAGCCCATCGGCAAATAAACTTTGATTCTCCGCCTCTCCATGTGCTGCTCGGTTTGTCCTCAGGACCACTTGCTATAACATTTACTATAACAAGTGAGGAATAAAATTTTACCTATTGGGTACGATGAACATTATTCTGGTGATGAGCACACAAAAAGCACTGACTTTAGCATTTATACAAGATATCCATATAACAAAAACACCTGTATTCCCTTAATTCATACTGTGAAAAAAAAAAGGAGCCAAGGAGGGTATATTAAGAAGGAGAGTAAGGTTGACTATACTGAATTCTGGGAGAAACGGAGAAAGATGAGGGCAGAAACATATCAACTGAATTTAGCAATTTAAAAAACATTAAAAGTTTATAGGGTTCCTGGTAGGAAAATAAGAGAGTTTGTTTCTTATGACTTCCACTTTCTCCAGGAAGTTTGAGGCGAGGTCTTCAGGTGAATGTGAAAGTAGAAAAGGTTTTGGAGGTTTAGGCAAATAGGCATTTATTGATAAATAGAAAGGTGAACCTATTAGAGAAACATAGTTGGATTTGGGGGCTATATTAGGTATCAAATCAAGAATTGAGATGATTAGAGTAAAGCTTTATCTATATAATTTTTTTCCCTAGCAATGATGAACTTGCACAAGTACAGATATGAGGAAGATATGTATTTAATAATAATGTTTGTCCAAGGTTTGCATTTTTTTCAAAACAATAAAATAGAGGGAAAGAGATACAATAGAATTATGATTATTTGCAAGGGAATGATTCTAATGGCATAGTGGAATTTGATTTGTGCAAGGAGAAAAAAATGAATCCAGGAGAGTATGGGTAGATAGTGAGAAACGGATGTGTACGTGTACATGTATCAAAGCATTGGAGATCTTGCAAGTCATGGAAGGAACAGAAGAAATATTTAGGAGTATAGGAAGGAAGATAAGAAATATTTAGGAGTGGGGAATATTTGAAACAGCATGGGAATGAAGTCCCTAGTAGCCTAGGCCTTGGCAGCAACTGACCGAGGTAAGCACAGATGTGACACATGGATTACTCCTGATTTCTCTTTAATTGCTAGGGATGGAATGCTTCTTTGGTGACGCAGCAGGTAATAAACAGCAACTCCCTGATGCCTGGTGAGAGCCAATAGGGCAAAAGGGAAACTGAGAAAATCAAGTCTTGAAGCAGCTCCATGACTGTGCCAAGTTGTGTGGCCAAGTGAAATAATGGAACCAGTTCTAATGTGAACATTATCTAATCCAATTGACTGCTTTTTCTACCATTCTAAACTTTACTGAGAAAAGTACAGCTGCCCTGGACAGAAAAGGGAGATAAAAGAAGTAAAATGTGTATAGATTTTCTGAATGAGAATAACAATATATTTAGACCTTAAATGAGGAAGAGCCTGTTCATTTTAATGTACCATTTTTTATATTTGAAGTTTAATTGTCAACAATCCATTTAGCCAAAAGGGAAACTGAGGCATAGAACACAAAATAATTTGCTCTCTATTGTTCAGCAAATTAATTTTAGAAGCAGAAATAATGATTGCTTCTTAGGCCTACATCATAAGCACTTACTCCCAAATAAAGTGGGCTAAATAAAAGGCAGGGAAAATTAGTTTTGCTCTCTGTACCCTTGCCTGGTAATGAAATATCCAATTAAAAGAAATTATGAGCCTTTAAGGATGATTGCTCTTGCACAAAGTGAACTGAAATGGAAATTCATAACCACAATCCCATATCCATCATACAAGACTATTAACTGGAACAATCTTCACAAAAGCTTAGGTTGAACACTCTCATTAGGAAGGCGTACCTTGTGAAGCAATACCCAGCTTCAAGTTTGGAAAATGTTCCAGGGCTCTCTGCTCTTTGAGCCACAGGATTCAGAATTGCTTTAGAGATGTCATTTATAGCAATGCCTACTGCTGTAAACAGCTGAGAGCTTGTCCAGTCCTTGTTATATAGCATTTCCAGGATTTTGCCTGATAAACACAAATTTTTTTAAGCCTTCAAGAAATGAAATTAGGTGATATATTCCTTATTTAAAAAGGGTACAAGTAAAAAATGTACATGTATTTATGCACATGTAATTTTTTGTAGAACATACATGTTATATACATTCAATTATATATATAATATCTGATATTATCTGATACTAATTATCTGATACTAATATCTGATATTAGTAGGGGATTAATAAAGGTCCAATTTCAATTATATAAATTTTAAGTAAATATTGAACTTCTAACCCTAAAATTCTTTTCACAGCATATCCACAGAATATTTCTGAATCAAGATTTGCTAACATAAGTGAATTCGCAAATATGCCATGAAATGTCATTTGGCAGCTCTAATATTTTCCTTCAATTCAGTGAATACTTAATCTCTGTTTTTGTCAAATGCATGAGGATATTCAAAGTGTGAGGGTGTTCCTAAGCTCATTGAATACAAACTGATATTTATTTTTTTTCTCTAATTTTTCCTGTGTACCATTTCCACACAGGAATATTGTTTGATAATTAATCATTTATCCAAACTGTTATGTATTTTGCCAGGATTTGGATGTATTCTCATACAGTCAGTGCTGACAAAGGGATGGAGTGCAAATTTGACCCCAAGTCTGTGTATGCTTGCTGCATTTTGGCTCCTGTTGAAATATCAAAAATAAAAATGAATGGCTACGAGGAAGGATGAGAAGAATTAAGCACCACCTTTGACATCAATCAGACAAGATAATATTGCTGTAATAATAATAATAGTTAATATCTCTTGAGTTTCTATTATGTTTCAGCTCTTGCTAGCCCATTACACATATTAATTCCTTAAAATCTTCCCACACTCCCATAAAGATGCAGCTTCTTTAGGGTATTCTTAGGCAACCTACAAACTGTATAATAGTATCTGATACCCCTCTAGTCAATAGACAAATTATTATAGAATCTATCAATTCTATATACTAACATTATACAAGAGCTTGAGTTTGGCACTATGCATGCAACTGCTAACCCCAACAGTATGCAGTAGGAAGTGTTGTTGCATTTTTGCTACAGAGACCATAGATTTAAGTCACGAAAATTCTCTACTAAGATATTATATAGCAATCAGCCTTAAAATGATCCACCATGTTTGCTTAACAATTAATGTGCAATGGGATATGATTAAAGGCAAAGAAGTCTTATTGAGCATCACAGAAACTGCAGTCTTTAGGGCGTCACATGATAAATGTGGATTTGAGAGCCAGGTGAGATGATTTCTCCTCTAGACTATATTTATACCCCTCTCCATTTTATTTATTACCAGCTACACTTTGCTAATTCTCAGTCCAGTGGCCATTTCTGAAAACTAACAACCTGGCAATACAAACAGGAATGAAAGCACCCTAAAACTCCTCCCTTAGAAGAGTGATACATGAGAAAGTAACTAAATCCAATCAGTTTGACCTAGAATAGGTGATAGAAGAGCATAGAATACAAATCTGAAAGCAAGAACAGAGGTAGAAAACACTTTGAAATGACTGTGAGACTGGGTGATGTTTTTCCTTATTTCTTTGCAGAAAGAAAATGTTAAGTCCCAGCAAGGGCCCAGGGGTAAGAGGCTTAGGGTGAGTAGGAGGATCTCCACAGATGATAGGGTGAAGAGAATTGTATGAACAAATTTTCTAAAGCCAAGTGGAACAAAATGATTCTTTGGCCATAATGAGTGAGATATAGTTCTCACAGTGGGAGCTCATGGGTTGCCATAGAGACCTAGTGTCTCTTACAAGATGGTGGTTTAACATAAGGGATTAACCACAAAGAAATGGTGCTGTCAATTGCTGTGAAATTGAATGACATCACATTAGAAGAGACATACATATCCAGTTTAGAGATTTGAACTTAGTTCATACAATTTTTGAAACCAAGTGGCAAAAATTTCTACAAGACCCATGTATCCTTTCTTCTTTGTAGAACCCTGACTCTCTTTATGATTGGTTCAAGGATTACCAACCCCGACACACACCAGTTTAGGACAAAAGATATCTCTGGATCCGAGGGAGAAAGAAAACTACAAAAAATTGTATATTACTCATGTGTAAGGCAAAATAAAAACTAAATTTTCAGATAATGACAACTAATATCAGGGACTCCGCAAATACAAGGTTTTCTCAAAATATTCGTATGATTTTATTTTCTTCTTCAAATTGAGGTTAGAAAATTGAAGGTAAAGATTCTGTCCTTTGAAAAGAAGACTACAAATGAAATTTTATGACTGTTTTGACTGAATATGAATATTTGTGTTTAAGGGTTATTTCAATGGCTTCTTTGCTTAAGGACTTAGATGTCTCCTTAAATAAATAATGGCATCAGTGATTGAGTGAAATGATCTCCCAAAAATATCTGGCAGTGTTCATAACAAACTCAGGGATTTGGGAGCTGGGTTGTCCTAGCAGGAAATCTACATTATTTAAATTCTTACAATAATAAACTATTTGTGAGAAAATGTTAAATAAAAGTAAGCATTTGTAAAACTTTTGGAAATTTTTATTCTGTATCTACACTGGTATTGGTGTTAATGTTTTAAATATATATGTGTTCCTACAACACACACATATATATGCACACACATCTACACACACACTGATATATACACATGTAATGTTAGATGTGCTTTTTTCTACATGTTTTTCCAAGTCCATATGTTTTACTAAAAATCCGACAAAAAAGAAAGCTTGATGGTTGAATATAAAATGTTAGGAGTTCAATCTTTATCAGATTAATGTGGTTCCTGACTAGGTAATACAAATGTGAGCGAATAACACAGGCACAAAATCTCTGATTGGAAGATGATGACAGCTGTCCATCTTCCTGCACCAACTTGGTTTATCAAATACCTTCAGATGTCTTTTAAAAATATTTTTAAAATCTCTAGACTCAGACTTGCTAAAATAAAAGATTTCATGAATTTGTTTTCTTTCCTCCCTCAAGGTTCCCTGTCCTTACGGCAATAAGTCCAATGAACCTGAGAGCAGCTCTGTCTTAGAATTTATTCTCTCCTGTTCAAGTTGCTGCCTCATCAGGCTGCTGTTGTACCAGTGAGTCCCACTGAATCTGTGACTTCCATATCCTCTTGCTGCAGTGCCTAGGCATGCCTCCAACTCTGGTCTAGAAGCCAAAGGAAGGAAGAGGCAGTCAATTGCTACCGTCACCTTCTTCTACAGTTACCCCATGTTGTGATGCTGGGGTTCCCCGTGCAACTGGACCTGCCTCTTCAATGTACTCATCATAGCAAATTTAAAATGACCACAACATACTTGCTACTTTTCCCATGGAGATAAAATCTAATTCTCCCCTGCTTAAATCTGACTGGCCTTAGTTCCTTAGTTCAACAGAATGCCACAGAAGTGATATTTTGTGACTTTCGAGCTAAGGTCATTAAAAGCTGCACAATTTCCATATGGGTTCTTCATATGCTTGCCCTCAGAAAAGCCAGCATACATATAAAAAGTCCAACCACACTATGGCCATTATGCTGCAGGGAAGTCCACATAGCTACATGGAGAAGGCATGCAGAGATAGAGTGATGTCAGCTGTCCTAGCACAGGTGTTAGATGCACAGGTTAGGAAACCATCCTGGACATTCCAGTCCCACCAGATTTGAAATAGAGAGGAACTGAGGCTCAGTCATATGGCCCCTTATCGAGCTGTCTCAGCTACCGCCAGCTGCCTGAATCTCCCCATCTCATTGTGAAGCAGGTACAAGCCATCTCCCTTGTAAGCTGCCCAAATTTCTGATCAACAAATTAGTGAACATAATAAAATGGCTGTTTTACTTCACTGGGTTTTAGAATTGGTTGTTACGCAGCAATAGATAAGTGGAACAAATCCGCACAGCCACACAGAAACACATACACACACACACACACACACAACCATTTCCCAAGGCATGTCCATGATCAGCATTCAGAATACTCTTACTCTTATATTAGTTCCAACACACACTTCTCCCCCAAACAGCACAGTATCAGTAGACTTTCCAATGACCACAATTTAATCTATAATTATTTTTTCATGTAACTGATTTTTCTCTTACCTACTCAAAAGGGAAGAAAGAACCTTCCATCAAATGTCAAAAGAGGAACAGAATCCTCAACTTATATAAATCCTTCAATTGCAAGAATGTGAGGGCTGAGATGGGTGGATGCTGTAGGATAGCTGGAAGCTCTACCAGCAGCGATCTAAATTGGGGGAGGGGGAGATCAAAATTTCCCAAAGCCATAACTAAAGTAAATTGTCAAAGCATAATAGGTGGTTTGAGACCTAGCTATTTCCTGGTATTTTCTCCGTGCTTAAAGTAGAGCAAAAAAATAGCAATCTTCTTTCTTTGACCTGTTTGCCCCAGTAAGTGGGTGTTTCTTCCCCAGCCAGTGAAGGCAGCAGCTAAATGCTTTCAAAAAATCACAAGGAGGAGTACACTCCTTTAAAGTGTACTGAAGTGGAATTACGTATTGAAAATTGAAGACTAATTGTTACACACATTTTCAGTGACTGCTTAAAATTGGCCCTGCTCTATGTCATAAAAAAAAAGTGTATAAAACGGTAGAAAAAATAATGCAATTATTTCTTCTGCAATTATTTTAAATTGTTAATATTTAAATAATTCCTCTTTTTTGTCCTTTTTTGGGATTTTTTTGTTGATATTCATTTAATAAAGTAGAGAAATTTTTTTATTAGTAAATATATATTCTCTGGGGAAGGCATGCAACTCCCTTAGGATCTAAGGCTTAGGATGCCAGCACACTATGCTAACCATAGGACTATGTGCACCTCAACTGCAATGGATTTGACCAAGAAATTCAAAATAATAGCTAGTTTACAAGTTTGGTGTTTGATTTTGCTTAGCAATATTTCTGGTATCAAGCCATGCTTCAGTAGGAATTCTTCACCATGGTCTTGGGTGACATCTAACTTAACGTGAGTGTGGACCTGATCTACAGATATACTGGCTCAGCACACCACTTTAGGTCAGGATTGCAGCTGTACCTATGATCTTCTTTGCAGGGCTAGGATTTTCAGTCTAGGCATTAACTAAATTTTCTGCTTTAATCCTTAGTGATTTGGATGATAACATTTAAGAAAAATGGGTTTGTACGAATTGTCCAACTTATTCTGATTGGTTCAGTGCATTAAATATCCACTCTTTTTTATATATATTTGATTTGGTTGCTGTTTCAGTTTGTTGCATATGGATGACTACCACAAAACTTGTAGTGGCTTAAAACGACTTTTATTTTCATCACAATTTTGTGGTTCGGGAATTCAGGAATGGCTCAGCTGGGCAGTTCATCTTTGATCCATGTGGCATCCATTGTGGCTACTGGGGCTGAAAGATCCCCTTGTAATCTGGCTTGTTCACTCACCTGTCTAAAGCCTCAGAAGTTCCAGAATAGTGTTTTGGTCACATTCTATTAGTCAAAAAAAAAAAAAAAGAAATAAAATTTTTAAAAAGAGGAATAAAAATAGAAGATAATCTGTATTATCCCTGGAAAATAAAGAAGGGCCCGTATATTCTCAAGAAACTTATAAAATTTCTACAAAAATAAAGAAACAAGACTACAGTGACAAAAAGGATAGTCAAATTACAATTCACTTGAGGAGATGATATTTACTTGGAAATCAAGATCAAGTGACTTTCTGTAAGGGAGTGAAAAGAGATAATGTTTGGTAGCCTTTGCTGGATGGCCAATCTCAAATACAGTTGCCCCTTGAACAGCATAGCTTTGAACTGCACAGGTCCACTTATACCTGGATTTTCTTCTGCCTCTGCCATCCCTGAGATAGCAAGACCAACTGCAAGACCAACCTTTCTTCTTCCTCCTCTTCCTCAGCCTACTCAACGTGAAGACAATGAGGATGAAGACCTTTATGATGATCCACTTCCACTTAATGAATAGTAAATATATTTTCTCTTCGTTACGATTTTCTTAATAACATTTTCTTTTCTCTAGCTTACTTTATTTTAAGAATATAACATATAATGCATATAGCATGCAAAATATGTATTACTCAACTGTTTATGTTATCAGTAAGGCTTCCAGTTAACAGGTTACTAGTTAAGTTTTGGGAATGTCAAAAATTATACATGGATCTTCAACCACATAGGGAAGTCGGCATTCCTAACCCCCACATTGTTCAAGGATCAACTGCATATCTAAATGCAATGTAATATTCTGGATTGCATCCTGGAAAAGGAAAAGGACATTAGTGGAAATATTGACAAAATCCAAATAAAATCTTAATTATACCAGCGTCAATTGCTTGGCTGTGATGTATGTACTATGGTTACGTAAAATGCTAACATTAAGGGAAGTCAGGTGAAGAGCATATAGGAATTCACTATTACTATTTTTGCAATTTTTGTAGACTTAAAATTATTCCAAAATTAGAAGTGTAAATTATTTTTGAAAACATAAATCATACGAGCACATCTAGAAAGAGTTCGTTACAGATGGCTCAAAACAACACAAGGTCAGGATCCATCCTTGATATTTATTCCTGGCTACAATTTTCCCAGAAAGCAGAGGCAGGAAATGCAGAGGCACTGTTGATGCTGACATCTAACAAGCACTGCCATTCCAGGTAAAGAATTGTGAGCACTAGGCCAGCTAACTCACTTTAGGCAACCACAACAATCACAGAAATATAATCATTCAACACAGAGGTGAAGCTCTCTGTCACGGCAACCACCATCTGTAGTCCAATCATCCTCTCTCCTCCTGCTAATCAGGTAATCTGATCTAGCTAAGGATAATGAAGTATAGCTAAGCATCGTCTGTCTCCCTTCCTCTGGGCCTGCAACATTCAAAGTGCAGCTCACAAAATCCTGGATGTAATCAAACTGAAAACCAAGTACTAAACTGCGGCAAAGTGAGCAATAGGAAAATAAAATTATTGGATATATGATAAGATTTGATAGTTTCAAAGAAAAGGAATAATTTTAGAAATTAGACACATTTACTAATAAGCAGAGCTGCTACCAGAAACAGGAAGAAATTTTATAAAATGTCTAATTCATATTCTCTTACACATTCCAAAACACTTTCTATTTATAGAGCAAAAGCAAGCAAGGAAAATTGGATATTGATTAGGATTGTTTGGAGATAAATAACATAAATGGAGAATTTAATATTTCAGGAAAGTCGGTGAGCATAAGATTGAAAATTACAGGAATTGACTCAGCAAATTAGAAGATAAGCATGAGAAATTTTCCAAGAATTTGGAAGAAGTGTTATTATGATATTTTAGATACTAAAAAAATGGGAGAACTTATCAAATATCCAGAATACTCCAGAGTGTGTGTGTATGTGTATGTATGTGTGTGTGTGTATTTGTTTCCTTACGTCCTCCACAATAGTGATTTTTGCTAATTTGCTGGGTTAGAAAAAATATTTGATCTCTGGTGCTTATGCATTTATAGGATTTTTCAAAATATCCTGAAATCAATTTTCATCAAAGTATATTTTTATTATAGCTTGGTTATTATTTTTCTTCTATTGGAGATAAGAGTTAGAGACAGAGTCAGAGATAGAGGTAGAGATAGAGATAGACACACTGGAAAAAATATACATATATGTGTGCATGCGTATATATATATCATATATATACACACATATGCACACAAATACACACACATATACCCATTCATGCACACACACACATATATATCTAGTGTGTATGTAAAAATATATATGGTTATGTAGTTACCACTTTTCTTCTATTGACCCCACATATGTTAATAAATATATGCATGCACATATGTGTATGTCTGCGCATTTATATATTAGTGTTTCCAAAAGAAGAAAATGAGGACAATAACAAAGATATACACTGATAAAACGTTAAATATTAAAAAATGAATTTTAAAGATTATGAACGTATAGATAAAATCAAGCAGGTCACCAGCAATTAGATATAAGTTTTTACCCAGCAATTCATGTCTAGGACTTATCCTAAGAAAATACAGGAATTTGTTGCAATATTATTAACAATAATAAAAAATTTAGAAACCAATTAAATATCCAATAACAGAATATGTCTTATGCATACTATGCTCCATTTGTATGATGAAATACTATGCAACCATTAAAAATAAGGTAGTAGCTATTTGACATGAAAATGAGTTTACAATATATTTTACAAAACATTGCAAAACAACATAAATAGAATAATTTGTTTTATTTTATGGTATTTGTATGTATGTATTATGCATACATATGTATATACAATAAAATGTTAAAAATATAGTAAACTTTAATCATCATTATCTCAGAGAAGTAGGGCTAGATGTCGTATTGTTTTTCCATCGTCTATAGTTTTAATTTCACTGTAATGAATACATGTTATTTGTTTTAAAAAAAGACGTGTATATTTGCCATGAGAAAATAAAGTATCGAAATACATCTGCAGGACAGAATCCGCAGAATCCTCCTGTGTTGGTTAGTGTATTCAGGTCCTACCTTCTCTTAACCTAAAGGGTGTGGGGAAAGCACTGGGCAGAGTTGGGCATTTGTATGTCCTTTTCTAAGTGTAACTTTTTATTTTCTTTTTGACACAGGTGTATTATGTTGCTGTCTAAGAGTAAGCAAATATTTTTGTTCTTACCATTTTATCTTTTCTTTTCACTTTGGGATTCACATGAACATTTAAGAGTTGCCGGGTGTTGTATGTTTTTTTTTCCCCCAAGCTTGACTATTCAGATCATATCCAACAGCGCATCTCAAAGAAGCCTTATATAATTCAAAAGCCTTATGTGAATAAAATGTCAACAGTTTCTCTATAAGCTCTCAGCAAACCAGTGTCAAACATGTTGGCACTGTTGGATAGAGAGTAAGTGATTTTTACACGTTGTGTGCTTTTATTCTTTAACAAAGGCTGGGAGAAGAGACTGTTTTCTCCCCCTCCCCTTTCCCTTCCCCCGACATTTTTCTCTTTCTTCTGTCTCCAGTGCCCTTGAAGGCTGTATTGAATCCGACAAAGGATAAAGTGCCAGGGAGTGGGAGAAACTGAAGATACCAAGGGGCTCCAACTGCCTGTCTGAAAATCTGTTCATACAGCACCTGGGTCACTCTCTTCTCTGATAGGCTTTTCTCTATGTGTTGTTCTGTTTATGTCAAGAAAAAACGCCAGCATCCTTGTCGCTGGGTGCTGCTTTATAGAATTCCACTGCCTTCATTTTCCACTTAACTACCTCATTTTGTTTGAAAGAGGTTGCCTTTCCAGCTTCCTCTGTGATCACCAAGAACACACAATCTCTCCTTTGTTCACCGGGTGACCTTTACGTTTGACTGAGAGGGAAAACGTGCCGTGAAACCTAAACTAATTTTGGCAAGGAGGTCTTTAAAAAAAAAATGTAACTGAGACTGCCACACACAAAAATAAATGCTGCTGGTTTCATTGTTATTCATCTAGTGTTTCTCTATGCATTTTGTTTACGAATTTCAAAGTACAATGCCAGCGTTCAGAAATGAATGCAACATCACAGACAGGAGCTTCCCTGGGGTATGGTGCACGGGTGACAGCCCAAGCACCGCCTTGCAGTTATTTTTATTTCTTGGAAGGGGAGTGGATTGAGGGGGACTCTCACACTCCTGCCAAAATCAAGTGGCTTCAAGAATTGGGCAGCTGGACAGTCACCTGGGGAGGCCAAGATGGGGACCAGTCTGGTACTGAGACCTAACACAGGAGACGACATGACACTTACATGCATAGGACTACTGTAACTAGTCCAGAGGCCCCAACGACCTCCATTACCCAGAACTATCAAGCAGAACTGCCTTTTACACATATGCTCTGCCTTGAAGGAGGGTATTTCAGAAGAGAACAAGCACCAGAAAGTGAAGGCAGGGCCTTTCTAAGCAATCTAGGATCTCCTTCCTTCCCCGGCCCCTCCCAACCCTCGCCACACTCACACCCAAATATTCCTATGCAGTAGAAAGAAACTGGGTAAAAACGAACACAAATTTAGACAGATAAATGGTCAAAAGAAGACCCTTTTAGGGAGTTTGGGCTTAAAAAGTGAAAGGACAGACATAACCTCTGATTTACCCTCATCCCATACTCCCCTCAGGAAAAATCTTGAGCTTCATACCTTGCCAGGACCTGGCTGACAGAAGGATCTCCTGTCTTCTCTGGAGCACAGCAATGCAACCTGATTGGTAACTAGAAAGTCAAAACAAAAGACTAGAGTGATTAAAAGCTCGGATTGAGATATGCAGTGAAAGAAAGAAAAAATAAAGATGGCTCTATAAAACCACTCAAGTGACTATTTTGAATAGTGTCCAGGAAATAAATTATTTCTGCTCTGTAAGTTATACTGCATGTGGAAAAGTATATCTAAAAATATAAATATAATTCTTTGCTTATATCTACTACTACCCGTGAATAAATACAGAACTGTGCAGTGTTAAAGAGTATAAAGAGAAGTCTAGCTGATATAACAAGTAAATCTCAAAACTTCACAGGCATTAGAAGTCAGAGGGCCAAGACCAGTACTTGCAAATGCCTCATGCTGTCATTCAGGGCCCCAGGATAGCACCTCCCATCATCAATAGATGGCTTCTAGAAGTACCCTGACCTCAACATCTGGCCAAAAGACAGGGAAAGAGACTGGAAGGTCTCAGACTGAGGGGGGTTGGTTATGGGCCAGGCCTGGTGGTGGTGATTGCCCCTCTCACTCACCTGGCATGGCCCCACCTAGATGTAAAAGGACCTGGGAAAGGGGGTCCTTGGTTGGAAGCTGCGTCCCAGTCACAACTCTAAATTATGGAAAGACGACCCAGATCTGAGCTAGCTGTCTGCCACAGGACCTAAGGGATCATCTCTTCCAGTGCTTTTCAGAATGAGTTCCGCGGAGTCCTGAACCTATACTCTCTATGCTCATTTCAGCTAGAGAAGTTTCTGTCAGTTTTAGTTGCTTGAATTTCTTGAAGACAAGTTTCCATGGCTTTCAAAGTTTTGCAAACTATTATTTTTCAGTAAAGCCATGGCCCAAAGGATGAAAGGTCACATACAAAATGATATAAAGAATAAGTGGGAAACTGCAGACTCATCATTAATGATGTCTATTTTGATAATTTTCTGTCATTATTTTCATTACACAGATCCTACTTGCACACTGAAGCCAAAGTAGAACTTTCATATTTGCAGAAAAAATGAAATAAAAATTATCCATAATCTCATAGTCCAGTGGTAACCACAATTAGCACTATGCATATTTCCTTGCATCTGTATGCAGATAATAGCAGACTACACATACTGCTTTATAAATTTCTTTAATCATGTATCATTCCCCTTAAATGAATGTATTTATAAGTCATCATTTCTATTGGTTGCACAATATCCCATCACATAAATGCACCATAATTTAACTAATTAGTCTTTGAATGTTGAATGTGTAATTACATATTAATGTTTCACATTGATAAGTAAAAGTTTGTGATTTCTTCATTCATTGATTCATTCAACAAATATTTATTTATTCTAAGTTCAAAAGGTACCACAGTGAAAAAATCAGAAAAAAAAAAGAGATAAAAATCCCTGCCCTCAAAGTTATGTCCCAGTGAAAGAGACAGACTATAAATAAGATAAATAAAATATATGATATATAGTGCTTAGAGGAACAATATAAGAGGTAAAGAAGAAAAGGAGGAAATAAACCTGAGTATGAAAAGGGAGGCTAGAGAAGGTCTCACTAATAAAATGACATTTGTAGAAAGCCTGAATGACATAAGAAGACAATTTGTGAACGCTAAAAAAAAAGAAGAAGAAAATCCTAGGCACAATAAACAGCAAACGCAAAGTCCCTGGAGCAGAGTATCACTGGCTATTGAGAGTTCCAGAGTGGCTGGGTCAGAATGAGCAAAAGGAAGAGTGATGGAAGATGAGATCAGAGGGGTAACAGGGTGGAAGGACAGTTTGCATCTGTTTCCTGACATAATTATGAATAGTGCTCCACTTGTATTCTTAAAAATGTCCCAGTTGGAATGACAAATTATAGAATTCCCTTTCTTATAGGCCATTATAAAGTCTTGGAATTTTTTGTTGTTGTTGTTAAATAGGAATCCATTTTATGGAAAAGAGTAGCATCTTATGAATGTTTTATCAGATTCGTCTGTTTGTTGGACTGAGAATGAATGAAGGGGAAAGTATGGAAGCAAGAAAATCCATCAGGAGGTCATTGCATTAAGCCAGGCTAGAAGTGCTGATGGCTTGGATTCAGGTGAAGTCTCATCCCTGTGAAGGGGATGAGAAAGAATCAGAGTCTTGATATATTTGAAATATATACTATAGCCTATGATATTCACTGACAGATTAGATATACGATGTGAAAAACATAAAGGAGGAGCCAAGAATGACTCAGGCGTTTTTAGCCTGAAAAGTGGAGTGTTCATGTCCTGAGTTGGAGAAAACTGCAAGTAAAGCAGGTTGCGGGAATGAGATGTTGGAAGGTACCGTCTGGACATGGTAAGTGTTAAGAGCCTATTAGACGTTACACAGACATGTACATTCAAATTCCAGAAACCTGGTTGGAGATACCTACCTAAGCTATCAGCATAAATGGTATTTAAAGCCCTGAGACAGAATGAAATCAATAAAGAGTAAATGAGAAACATCCTTAGACAATGAAAACAAACAGAGAAGAAAACCAAAAATCTTTTTCAACCCTCTTTCCTTACAAATAGTCCTGGGAAGCTGAATGACCAGATCATATTTAAGGAATCTGACATACCCTGCCAAATTACTATTCAAAATCAATTGCATATTTCAAATATTTTGCCAATATTACATGTTATTATTTTTAAAAATATATTTTTCAGATAACAAGCAACGTAAGATCTCATAAGCATTTTAATTCGAATATCTGATTCTAATAAGGTTGAATGTTTGTCCTTTTTTTCACGTGGGCCATTTTCATGTGTTTTTTGTTGAATTACTTGTATTAATCTTTATCCATTTTTCTACTGGTCAGTTTGCATTTTTATCATTGTTTTAGAAGACTTTTTAATATACCTTGTCTTTAGGGCTTCTGTCTTTGATGTTAAATTTAAAAACAAATAATATTAGAAATTTCATATCATACAGATTGTTTTAGGCAGAGTAATGGTCCCCCAAGATGCCCATGTCTTAATCTCCAGAACCTGTGAAGATATTACCTTGTATGGCAAAAGGACTTTTGAAATGTGATCAAGTTATAGATCTTGAGATTATTCATGTATCAGTCAAAGTTCAGACAGAGAACACAGGCAGTAGGTGATATATATTAAAGATTTATTGCAAGGAATTGGCTTATGCAATTGTGGGAGCTAGAAAAGAGAGCTGGAAATCTATAGCTCAAGTCATCAGGACGTTCAGGATGGAATTCTGCACACATGGTGAAGTACACATCCAAATGTGGAACTTCTCTTCATCAAGGGAGTCTCAGTTCTGCTTTCAAGGTATCGCAACCAGTTGACTCAAGCTCATCCAGGTTAATTGGAATAATCTCCCTTACATAAAGTCAACTGATTAGGGACTTTAATCACATTTATAAATGCCTTCAGAGCCACACATAGATTCATGTTTGATTCAATAAGTGGGAACTATTTTAGGTTATTAAGTACGAAATGTCTGATTTCCTTAAGTACTAAGTTTGACAGTTGATTTCTCTGACATTTTACTTTGACAGTTCTTGTTTATTTTTATTATGAAGGTACATCCTCATTCTTTCAAACGCACATTTTGGCTTATAATTATCTTTCAAATTTTTGTTTTAGAGCAACTTTTGTGAAACCATGGATAAGTCAAAAATTCATGTTATTTTCGAATATGAGTTCTGTTATGGAACCAGTGCAGTGCAGACAGCTCAAAATAACAACGAAGTGTTTGAGAAAGACATGGCTGATGAACACACAGTATGTCAAAGGTTTGAGAATTTCTGTTCTGGTGATTTTAATCTTGAAAATGAGCCATGTGTGTGACCTGAGACCAAGGTGGATAATGATGACCTGAAAGTTGTAGTGGAAGCGAATCCATCTCAACCTACGTGGGAATTAGCAGCAAGGTTTGACATTACTAT
Organism: Avahi laniger; assembly: GCA_963575035.1. NCBI lineage: Eukaryota > Metazoa > Chordata > Mammalia > Primates > Indriidae > Avahi > Avahi laniger. The sequence goes on from CAUYSK010002020.1 coordinate 22,477, forward strand.
TCCAACAATATTGACTATTTGAAACAAATGGGCAAGATAAAGAGGCTGGATAGATGGGTTCCATATGAATTAAATGAGCGACAGAAGAGAAATCGTCTTGAAGCTTGCCTTTCTTTGCTGTCACAACATGAAGGTGAACCATTTCTACATCATATTATTATTTGTGATGAAAAATGGATTCTTCTTGACAATCACAAGCATTTGGCACAATAGTTGGATAAAGATGAAGTGCCAAAACACAATCCATAACCAAATATTCATCAAAAAAAAGCTAAAAATGTCTGTTTGGTGGTCCAGTGCTAGTATTAATATCATCCATTACAGCTTCATAAAACCTGTTCAATCCATTACAGCGGATGTCTACTACAACCAATTGGACAAAATAATGAGGATGCTGACAATTAAGCAGCCGAAATTGGTCAATAGAGACAGGTCAATCTTCTTGCAAGACAATGCTAGACCACATAATCACACAAACAACACTGCTCAAACTACAGCAGCTGGACTTGGAAATTCTCTGTCATCCACCGTATTCACCAGACCTTGCACCAACTGACTACCACCTCTTGAAGGCTTTGGTCCACTTCTTGCCAGGAAAAATATTCAATTCTCCACAAGCTGTGGAAAACGCTTTTCATGATTTCATCCCACTCGCTCTCCAGGCTTCTTCAGTGCTAGCATAAACAAGCTACCCTTAAGACAGCAAAACTGTGTTGATAGTTTAGGTGCGTTGCGGGGAACGTGGCCAGTGCTCCCCACAAAAAACCGGGTCCCTTTGGTAGAGTTGCAAGGGATAAGAAAATAATAGAGAAAAATGGAAAATGGAAAAAATAAAAGAATACACTGAGACAAAGATACAGTTTTATAAAGTTT